>JALPQD010000959.1:247335-287092 GCA_023101885.1 Typhlomys cinereus | reverse complement strand
ACTAACTGAGTCATGATCTTTGAAATCCTGACATCTTTCATGGACAGTCTCCCATGAGGCAGGGACACTCTCTCCCTCCCTTTCTTCTACGGTTCCACTATCCAGAAGGTCCTGAGGGTAGGGTAAGGCACATATCATTACACAAAGGAATAAAGGCCTGATGGATGCAACACTAATCAACAGCCTCTGTGTTCCAAAGACCTGCTCAGAGAAATGAGTAAAAATTTACTTTGCCATATAAGACCACGGAGACTATTTCTGCAGACTCTGAAAAAATGGATGCAGCCTCATGTAGGGAACATTGGAGAAGATCAGATCACTAAGGCAACTCAGAGGCCAAAATACCTAAAAGAAGCAGGAAGGGTGACTTTGAAGTTGGGTTTGGAAGGAAGAGGACAACTAGGGCAAAATGGGGCAGGCACTGTCACAAATGGGAACCTTGGAAATGAAGTTGAACTAGTGGAGTCTGTTGTGTCAATGATAAGGGACTATACAGCACAGCAACACAGAGACCTACCAAAGCCAGAAGGATCAGAAAACCTAAGACTGCCATTGTGTTTAGGACCCAAACAGAATTAATGAAGGGAGAACTCCTCCAGTATGCATTGTTGGGGCAGGGGAGTATTTGCTGGTCTGAACGTCTGTGTAGATACCTGACCACTCAAGAGAAATCTAGGAGGCCTGGAGACTCCTCCAGAGTCTCTGGGAACAATCCTGTATCAGAGTTCAGCAGGAGCCTTCGTGACCTGGAAGAAGAATATTTTAGACATAGAAATCCAGAAGGTGGCTCCCAGGCACATACTTAGGACTCCATAAAGAACCTATCAGGGTGGTCCTTGGGGACGCTGGGTTCCAAACAATGTGCATGACAGGATGGGGAAATTGTGTGAGATCTTGTCTCATATAGACTAAAGTGGAATAGAGGCTGATGCCTCCTGATATCAGCCTGGGGTCTCCATGCCCTCTTGCACAGAGGTATGTACACCATACACACCCACATGCAAACACAAAGCTCCCAGATCCTACCACACACCCTACCTCCTTACCCAGCAGCAGGTTATACAGGCCCATAATCCTACCTCACTGTCAGAGTCGCCACTTGCCTAGGGACCAACTGCAAATGTCTCACCTCAGGGCTCTGCAAACAACAGACTTTCTTAGACTCTCACACAGCCCTGTAGCTACCTAACCCATTATGATGAGCTTTGCCCTGCTTTTTCAGAGGTCCTGATTTACCTGATGTAGAATTAAGTGCTGTGTACTCTGACCTCCACCTGTGTGCCACAGCATGCTTGTGGCCTTGGAAAGTCCACTCTACACTGAAAAGAAAGCTCCTCCTTCAAGAGTGGCCCTCCTTGAGTGGAAGCTTTGCCCTTCCCCTGATATGTTCAAGACTGAAGTGGTCACCTTTCTTCCACAGAGGGGACATGAGATGGATCACAAATCCGTGGACTGAGCTATGGGTGGGTGACAGCCAGATGTCATCTGTCTGTGAAGAGTCACCACACAAACCATCCTATTACAACTACTGCCAAGCATTATCCTTCTTGACCACCTGAGATACATCAAAATGAAGAGGCTCATCATTCCCTTATTTTGCTGGGAAGACGACATCTCTACCACAAAGAGGAGAACCACTGGTTATCTTTGTTAGCCAGACAGAAGCTGAGGATCTTCTCCTTTCTCTGGTTCTTTGTAACAGCAGAAGATTTGATGGTGATGTTCCTTTCTTCTTTTGTTTGCTAACAGCAGGCAGTATATGCCCATACCATGTGTCTCTCTTTATCAGCAGGCAGCGTGACACCACCTCCCTCATGTCTTTCACTCCTACTTAAGGGTACACACCAGAATTTTCCTACCATCTTATAGGGCTTCATGAGAGCAGCTATGTAACCATGTCACCTTGGAATATCATCCACCCTGGTACTGCTCCAAATTGTAGGTTTCTGTTGTGGTGAATGACTCCTAGAATTCCTTACTTGGTTGGGGATGTCTGTGTACAGGCCTACTTTCACTGAGAGCTGCGTCAGTGAGAATTGCTTAACTTGCTCATATTTGCACAATGAAAAGATGTGGGACTATTTTGATTTATCTTCACAAGCTAGTGGTTGTATTGGGGCTCCTTCAGCTTAGAGCTGAGGAGAACATTGGCTGTTTGGGAGATAGAATAGGTTGTAGTTTGGCTATGCTGCTTCCCTCCCTACAAAGTTGGGGTTGGGGGCAACTCTGGGGACATTACCTATTGTCAGGGCTGTTGCATGGCCTTCACTTGCTGGGAAAGGGCTGTGCTGTGTCAGGGGTGTCTGTGCACTCAGAGAAAAAGAACAAAAAAGCAATTGTAAGATCACATCTCTGTGCCTGTGCATGTCTCATGTCGGGCATGGGGATGTGCAGGTAACTAGTGTCTCAGGAGAATCTGACCAAACAAAGGACCTCCCCCTCAACTCCTGGCCCATTGTGTACTGCCCTACACACCCAAGTGCTCTGGAGCAGGAGGCTGAAACCTTCTCCTATACCTCTTAAGATTCTCTGCCATTTCTTCCTTCTGATCTTGGGCCAAAACTTCTGGGGGCTCTTAGTGACACAGGCTCTACTTTCTCAACTACTGTTTACTGGTTATAGCAGTCAAGAGTAAATGTTAACACCAGGCTAATGAATAAATGTTCCTGGATGCAATCAAGTATTAGAAACAGCTACCAACTCTTCAAATGATGTGTTAGTATTCCTTCTGGTCTAGGACTTTGCTTGGCATCTTGCCAGGCAATTGGCAAAGCAATGCTGCCCACTACTGTCTTTAGGTCTCCAGTACTTCATGGCTGGGTTCATCTGTTGGACCAGCCTGTCCGTCTTAAGGCAACCTTCCAGGATTCAGTACCATGATCCCATTTCTGGGTTCCCTCATTTTAATGAAACCCAGGCTTCCCACACTTACCCCTTAGGTTTTTTCCAGACAGAAGTAGTGTGCACTTTATTTTAGTGCCTTGGAAGGCCACTAAACCCCCTCCATGTGGCAAGGTTGCCAGTCACCACAAGAGTTCAAAGTGTCTGAGCAAGGTTGATCCTCTTTTATCCCATGAGGATCTTCTGGGGAAACCGACCCTCCCCAGCTCCCATGGTATCTGACAACCCGTCTGCACCTCAGCTCCATGTGCAGAGAGCAGGAGGCCTCAGAGGATTTCTTTAGTGTCTGTGATAACATCATATCATCTCTGATTCATCAGAGGGTCTTTTCACGTCAGCATAATTGCAGAAGAGCACTCCTGACTCTGTGCAGGCCTCAGTCTAATTCTGACAACATTAAGGACCCTATCTCCCCCTTCAACCATGGGTGTAGTGTCAGGCTGACTCAGAACATGACAATCTGCTACATGGTCAGGTGTAATGATCCCCATTTTTCTGAAGAACCAGCACCTTATGGAGATGGAAGGAGGGAAAATCTCAGCTCTACTATGTGTCCCTCCTTTCTGCAAAGCCAGTAAATATGTTTCTGATGAGAGAGGACTAACATATGTCTGCCCCTTTCCCACTTGACTTATTGGCCTGTTTTGACTCTAGAAAGGGGAAGGTAAAGTGGAAGAAAGCAATCAAGGGAAAGGTTAAACAGAAGAAAAGGGAAAGGGATCAGAAAGGTAAGGGAAAGAACCAAGAAGGGAAAGGTGATGGGAAAGGGAAGTCAAGCTAGGGAGTAAATACCACACCTTCAGCAGTAGGATGGGCAAAGCTGAGAATGACAGGTAACAGCCTCTTTCCTGACACACTAGGAAAATCTCAGGCCTTTCCTCTTCTTTGTCAGCATCATTCCTGTAGAACTTGTGGTCACCCCTTAGATGGCACATGTGACCTCTCATTCACCCTTGTCATGGGAATAAGAATGAGCTCTCAGCTGGGAGTAAGACATATCTCACAAGATGCACTGGAAGGCTACAGGGAAGGAGAACAACTTCACAATCCTTCCTTTCCATGCAGAAAGAAGGGAATAGCAGGTCCTGCAAGTTCTGTATAGACGAACTGGAACATGTGATTCCTAAGGGATTTGAAAGTCCCATTCATGTTCACATTCATGTGCTAGAAGGTCTCCAAGAAACCAGACAGTAAGAGCCATGGAACCCAGTGTGTTTTCCACCCGGACACATGTTCTCCAGGTGCCCCAGGATGTGAACACTGACTGGTGCTGAAGTGGACATGCAAATACACCTCTTGGTGTCCTGAAAGCACTTGCACTGGATCATGTCCCCTCAACGCCCAGATATATCTAAGTCATGTTCCAGGAAGCTGAGGCTCCTTCTGGGTGGAGCACTGGGTGGAGCTGGGGACTCTTCCAGGATGGTCACTGGGCATATCCTGCTGATGTCAGTGCAACACACGGTCTCTCCGCTCTCCAAAGTACTGGCCCCTGTCATTCAGGCATTCTGTCAGTCATCCTGAACCCAATGACCCACTGTGTTACATTCAAATGACATGATCATCCAAGCACAACTCAGGCCTGTGTGAGTATGAGGACTGGTCTTGCCCTAAAATCTTGTGCTTGGGCTAAACTGTCAGGTCTACCCAAATTTATGGACCACATCTGCTTCCTCCCAAGCTGCTTCCTTCTTGTTCTTTCCAAGGACACTGAGTCCAATAAAGTCTTTGGCTCTACTGACTCCCCGAGGTTCTGCTTCTTACATCACACACTCAGAGCTCTGGTGCAGTACTATCCTGCATGTGTTCAGGTGACATGGGTTGCCCTGGGAGTTGTGCATGTGACAGAGACTGCCCTGGGCATAGTCAGGGCCAGGCTCCATCTCCCATGTGATAAATGTTGCTGGGATGGCTGGCTTTGAACAAGCTTCTCCCTGCTAGTAAGGACAGCCAGGCAGGTGACATGAATGGGTGTGACTAAAAGGACAACAAAAGGATGGTGGAGTGTTCTATAAATGGTGATAAAGAAGGGATTACTCCGCAGCATTGTGGTGACAAAGAAATGGCTAAAACCTAAGAGTAAATAAGAGCTTCTCGCTGTGTACGAAGTCCTCCCAACCTCAGGATAGAGCAAGACACAGAGGCAGCAGTTCAAATCCCAGTTTCTGAAAGAAGCAGATATCCATAGACAGCCAGGTGTCCCAGGGCCTCAGCAGCTCAGTCCTGCCGAGGCCCAACCTCTTTAAGGACACATGTTTCCTAGACACAGAGAACAGACACATCACTGAGAAGCTCTCTGAGAATGTCACACCCAGTTGCCCTGAAAACTCTAAGTCTTTTGTGAATGACCTCAATTTTCCATAAGACCCTCAGGATCACATTTCATTCAGGGACAATATCTTGAGGGAATCTTTGTCCTACATGATAATCTCTCATGGGAGATGTCCACCTCACCTGTCTCTTGGAGGGCTGCCAGTCATCTCAGCTTCATGCTGATCTTGCAATGCTAAAAGCAGGAAAGTGATGGGCATAGCTGCTGTTGAGTGTGGTTGAGCATGTTAGCTGTACAGCTAGGGGGCTGTCAGGCTAATTTTGTTGAAATCCTTGTAGAATAAAGATAAGTCATCAACATTACAAAACCAAAAATCAAAATGTGAAAGGAGCAGGGAAATCATGTCACAAACATGTTTGTCTCATCAAATGCCACTTTGAAACTGTGGCTGATTCTCCTAAATAATGTATACTTTACAATGTTTCCAGGGTAATCTCAAGTATACACCACAGCCTGAATGTGTCTTTCCCAAATGGCACACAGGGATAAATCAAACCTGTTAACCATCTAGATGGGTGACATCTGACATTGTCTAATGTCCCCCATCCCAGTCTATCATGTAAAAAAAGAATCTCAGGGTGACTGGACCCAGACATATCATTTGAAGGTTTCCCTCTGATAAGGTACCTGGCATTTGAATAATGGCTGTAATATCACAAGGGCAGAGTTAAAAAGAAAATGTAGCCTGACACAACAGTTCACACTTGAGGAAACATGGCCTCCATGTCTGAGGGCAACTCAAGTTCAGATTCTCCTGTCCACAGGGAGTGTTATGAAGACAAAACTGGCTACAAATACAGGTCTCAGCAGGTTGCCATGTGATATCATCAGCCTGGAGCAAAGGAAGCAAGAGTTGAGGGAAAACTGAGAAGAGGTTATTCAGGGTCAGGAGGATGTAGATGAAATTGGCAAGGTATGGGGAAAAGAAACAATCTCACAGTCACCCACCCTGCAGGGGCCTAGCAGCCTGGCATCCTTCTCTAACATGTCTTTTCTACAAAAGAAAGGGGCTCTGGTTAATTTAGAGCACAGAAGGAAAGCTGAGTGGTGAAGGAACCAATATGACCTTATTAACATGGGTTACTCTCTATCAATAATTGTACAGAACATCGGAGTGTCTTCTATTGGGTGATGCAAACCACAAATGGGGTTCATGGGCACCAAAGATTGATAATTCATGCTTCCATGGTTGGGTTTACTTACAGCTGCCAGTGCTAGGTGAACACTGAATGGAAAGTGGCGGGTTGAAATGCTATATGGAGGAGGGATTGATGTAAAACATCAGTATTCTCTACAGGAGGACAGTGTAGACTTCAGCAATACTTCCCACCAGTCCACCCACACAGGGAAGATCATAGAAAAAATGGGCCAAAGCTTATTCTCAGAGGTGGAAGCCTTATGGTCCACGAAATGTTTAAGGGAGGCAAGTATGACTAACTGGGCCAGTGATCTTTAGTACCCTGGCATGCTTCATGGACAATCTCCCATGAAGAAGGGGCACACTCTCCTTCCCTGCCTTCTACAGTTAATCTAGACCCAGAAGGTACCCAGAGTAAAATTTGTCACAGATCACTACACACATTGGATGACAGTCCTGAGATGACATAACACAAAATAAGCAGCCCATGTTTCCTAAGGACCTGACTCAGAGACATGAGTGAAAACTCACTTTACAATAGAAGACCACAGAGACTTCTTCAGGAGACTCTGAGAGAATGGATGCAGCCTCAGGTAACAAGCCCTCATGCAGGGAGCATTGGAGAAGGATCAGAGTGAAAGGCAACTCAAATACCTAAATGAGGAAGGAAGGGTGACTTAGAAACTTGTCTAGAAAGAAGAGGACAATCAGGGCAAGACGGGTACAGGCACTGTTGCTAATGGGATCTTTGGAAATTAAGTGAACCTGGTAGAGCCTTTTGGGTCTGAGATAAGGGACCACGCAGCAGAGTGTCACACTGACTTACCAAAGCCAGAAGGGTCAGTACACTGAGACTGCCATTCAGAGACATGACCGAAATAGAATTCTTGGAAGGAGCACTCTCCCAGTATATATTGTTGGAGCGGGAGAGTATTTGCAAGTCTGAATGTCTGTGTGAACAACTCACCATCCAGGAGAAATCCAGGAGGCTCATGGACTGGTGCAAAGACTCTGGGAACAGTTCAAGCATTAGAGTTCAGCAAGGCCTCTGGGGACCTGGAAGAAGAACATTTTAGAAGCAGGAACCCAGAAGGTATCTCCCAGGCTCACACTCTGTTCTCCATAAGGGAACTGGAGAGTCTTGCATGGTGTTCATGGGGTAGGGTGGGTTCCAAATGCAATGTGCATGGCAGGATGAGGAAACTGGGCTGTGTAAAATACCTGTCTCCTAAAAACTAAAGTGGAATAGAGGCTGCTGCCTCCTGACATCAACCTGGGGCCCATGCCATCCTGCACACAGGTATATGCACCCTGCATAGACACACCCACATGCAAATACAAATCTTCTGGCTCTTCCTACAGCTCTGCCTCCTTACATAAGGGCAGGTTACACAGACACCAACATCTACCTCAATGTCAGGCTGGCTACTTAGTCCAGGGACACATTACAAATGTCTCATGTCAGGATCTGCAAACAGACTTATTTTGACTCTCACACAGCCCTGCACTTAACCCTTTATGATGAGCCCTGCCTTATTGTTTCAGACGTCTTGCTTTAACTGATTTAGAATTCAATGCTATGTCTTCTCACCTTCACTTGTGTGCCATGGCATTGCATGTTTCTGCTTTCTCTCTGTCTCTTTCTCTAAAGAAAAAAATTGCAATAAAACTCAATGCTCTGTGCCCTTTTCTGTCATCACCCCCTCCCAGACCCACACTAAATCTCCTTACTTTTCCTACATGTTTCAGCTCTCAAGTCCAACCCAGCTTGCAACTCCTAGGTCAGCATGCAAGGTTCCACCCTCCATCCAGTCACCAGGTTACTTCAGACTCTAATCTCTGCCTCCAACAGCCCAAGTATGTCAGCCATTAATTTCAGCCAATACCTCCAAGATCTGGTAGATCCCAAGTTCCACCTCTACCCTACAACACAAGTCAGATCTCCCAGGTCTGCCTAAAGATCTGAAATCACTGTTCTTTCCTCCTCCTGGGGGCAATTCTCCCAATCTTACTTTACTATGTCGCCCACACAGGATACAACAATGACATGCCCACTTTTCTTCAATGTACCTGGCACTGCCCATTCTTTCCAGCCCCCAAAGTCAGTGCCAAGTGCTGCTCTCAGCTCAGGGGCTTTGTTTCACCCCAGAGGATACTGCCTTGCTCCCACCCCCAATGCCTCCAAATCACTCTCAACCCTGCAAGCATTCGTGGCCCTGTCCCCAACTCTACTTATTATTATACTTTTCTCTCCCTCCTTTTGGCTGCACCTACCATGCAGAAACAACCAAAGCCATGCCCTACATAAAACCTCAGTATCTTCCAGTCAGCACTGGGTTTACAAACTCACAATTCTGGGGTGGGCCACATGGCTCAGCTGATCACAGTTCAACAAACTTCTGCCATGTGACTTCAAGCCATGTACCCTGCTTCTGATGCCCCCTGCTTCTCATCTTGAATTTTCTAGCCCCTTTCTACTCTAAGCCTTTCCCTCCTTCCTATGGCCCTGTCTCAGCAGAGCATCTTGTCCTGCCCCTTCCCTTACCTCAGAATCCTTCTGTCCCTCCTCCTCCACCTTCCAGTCCAGATCCCATCAGCCATCAGGCTTCCACCTTGTCTCCTTGTGGTCATTATTGTCAATTGCGTAAATACATAACTCCCAAATCATTATGCCTACAGGGTGAAGACTGGTTCTGATTGGCTCCATATATTGGTTTCAAATGCAAAGGTGGGGTTATGGCCATACATTACTGTATTCAGAGCATGTGAATATCTGTCTGTATTTGCCCCTTCAAGAGGTGCTTTGCAGTTGGCAGCAGAAAACCACAATCAAAAAGCTACAGTCCAGGCTTCTACTGTTAGAAGTATTGAGCTGCTAGCATTGAACTGCTAGAAGCATTGAGCTTCTACTGCTAGAAGCAAGAGCAAGAGCTGACTGGCAGGATAAAGTCTTGGAGTGAGGGCACAGCTTGGTACTGAGAAGCATTCATAGCTGGCTTGCTTAGGATAGCAGACCTCTACAGTGAGGCCTTGCATACCAACAGACTTAACTATGAGTGGGAAAGGCAATGGCAAGTTCCTTTCATGCTGACAGGTTGGACCTTGAGAGAATACAATAATTTAGGATACCCTTGAGATTAACAGGATGTACTTAAAACCTTAAGAAGATCCCAAACAAGGTAGAACACACAGATCACGATTGATGAGCAGTACCTGGGATGTAGCCCTGGGCTCATGTTGTTGTTGCAAAACATGCTGACTACAGAATGGCCAGAATGATTGTCTGTCCCTGCAGAGAATGGCTCAGTGTGCTGTGGGTACCTCAAGTCCTGTCCATACAGCCACATGTAGAGGATTGCTGGGGAACATACAGAGAATGAGATGAGATTCTGCTTCCTGTGCACAGTGCTCCCGGCATGATCCCATGACTTCTCATTCCCCAATGTGCAGGAATGTGCAGGCCTTTACAAGGGCTATTGGACAGGAGGAGTGAAATCAGGTCATTGTTACATGTAGCCATTCCTTATTCAATCAATCCCTTCTCTTTGTCTGTGAAGGATGACAGTGAAGCTACTGGTCATTGGAAGATGTTGATGTCACCCCAGCATTGGAGTGGACATGTAGAAGGTGCACAAGCACTGAGGGCCTCGTGCTTAATCTCATGATCCCATTCTCAGGCTTAGTTGCCTGCACCATATGCTGCATGCCCAGCACCTGAGGGTTCAGGAGGTCTCACTAGCAGGGTCACCTGAGGTCACAGGGATTTGTACAAATGAGTCATGTTCATTTAGCAAGGGTTATGTTCAGCATTCCCGGGATTGGTGCCAGAGAGTGCTGGGCATGCAGCATATGGTGCAGCATGGCAGACAGATTTCTGAGTTCATGGTGCAGGTGACAATGTGAGGAAGGAAAGGTGGCAAAATGCAGATGGAATGTCTCACTGCACCAGAGCCACCGGGAAAAATGTGAGACCTAACTAATTCAAGGGGTTCCCCCCTGTGTTTCCCATGGGCCCTGTGATCTGTCAGCACTGACCTTACACTGTTCGCATACAGCTGATCCCTAGCTGTGTTCAGTTATTCCCTAGATCCCCCCAAATTCTAGAGATGGACAAGTGTCCACAAATCCCAGCACTTTACATCAGGTCTGTTGTTGAGGAACTCTGCTGTAACAGAAAGCACCAGGGATCCCACTGGTCATTAGTGTTTCAGGACTCTTGATAGACCTTAGAGAGGGTGGGGTTGAAGATCTGTGACAGATACTTCCTGATCCAGTCCAAGAACAAATCACATTATTTCTCACTACCTAACCTCACTCAGTTTTCACAGCCCTATGCAATGTCATCAGGTCCACAACCTCATGAGTAAAGTATGTCAAGACATCAATGATCTTAGAAGAAATAGTGCTCAGAGTATGGGGTTAAAGCCTGCCACGTTTCAGGGGTCTTCTATATCTAATAACTTTTCAGAGATCCGAGGTGGTGGGAATCACTCTAGCATTTTCCCTTTCAAAGAACTCACATGTAACAGGATCTCACTCCTCCTGATCATTATGAATGTGCTAAGGCCATACTGGTTTTGGAAACTAATTTACACATCATTCCTACACAAGCACTAACTGAGAATTTTTATTTAAATAAGATTACAATTCGTTGGACTTTTTTCTAGTTTCCTGTTCTTCTATTGTTCCCATGAGATCATCTAAGGAAATCATACCACCTGCTTAAATAACCCCAGGAACTGACTACTGATGTCTTCAAAGCTCAATCAATAGGCACCTTCTCACATCCGCCTCTGTCCATGACGAAATGGCATTTTCCAGGGATGTACATGTACCTATAAGCTTCAGTGTTGACTTTGCCATGCACAGGGTTGGTGAATTTTCAGGTACTTGATTTTACCTCCTGGAGTAGGGGTAGCATAGTGTGTGGGAATGCTGAACTAGGAAACCTCATTGTCCACTAATACCAAAGCTCCTGTCTTCAAGTGGCCCTCATTGAGTGGAATTATTGCCCTGAACCTGAAGCATTCTAGACAGACATAATCACTTTTTTTCCACAGAGGAGACATGAGCTGGATCACAATGTGGATTGAGCTGTAGGTGGGTGACAGTCATCCATTCATCTGTCTGTGGTGGCTCACCATACAAACCATTTATTACAGCTACTCCTGATCATTATCCTTCCTGAGTACCAGGAAACCTATTGAAAGAAGCTAAGTCATCTACTATAGCAAGAGGGTCACTGTTACCTTACCTTCTAGGAAGACATTTCAGGCACACAGATGTGGACCACTGGTTGCCTCTGAGATCCACATGATTCAGCAGCCAGGCAAAAGTTGAGGACCTTTGGGTGGTTTAGCTTCTTTGGAGATTGCAGACGATTTGGTGGTGATGTTGCTCCCTTCTTCTGTCCAACAGTAGGCATTGTATCACCATACCATGTGGCCCTCATTATCAGCAGACAACCTGACACTACCTGTGACCATAACACTCATTCCTACTAAAGGATACACACGGAAATCCTCTCCACCATGCTACAATTCTGCAAGGAGGACAGATATGCAACCACGTCACATGGGAACATCTTCCACCCTAGTACTGCTACATGCTACATTCCATTGTGGTGAATGACTTCTAGAAGACTTTATGGGTTCGGGGAATATACTCAGTGGCCTCCATCTGACAAGCTGCCTTAGTGTTCACTGCTTCCAGTAAGAACTGCTTAACATGGTTATGAATACACACTGAAAAAACGCAGAAATATTTTGTTGATTTTGAAAAGTTAGTGGTAGTTTGGGGGCCTATTTCAGCTTAGAGTTGAAGCAGTGCACAGGGGTTATAGGGACTAGTAATGCTGGTGTCAATCACTCTGTGCCAGCTCTCTGCCTGAAAAGCAGGAGAGAGCAGGGCCATCTCTGAGAACTTTGCCTATGGGCAGGGCTATTGCCTGGTCTTCACTTTCTGGGAAAGGGCCGTGCTGTTAAAGGGATGTCTGTGCACTCTAGTAAGACCAGAAAAGCAAATGAAAGAACACATCAGTGTACATGCTGTGGAGCTCTCAAATTGGCACCCCGTGATGTGCAGGTAACTAGTGTTTCAACAGGATCTGACCACGGGACCACAACCTCATATCTTCTATGCAGGCCTGTACTGCCCTGGGCTCACCCCAGGCCCTTGAGGCAGGAGTCTGAAATCTTGATGAATATTAGAGCTCTCAGCCTCTTCATCTAGGTCTCAGGGAAAGAAACATGGGGGCCCTTGTGTACATATGCTCCATTGTCTTACCAATTGTGTCCTGGTCATGGCAGCCTAGATAAATGATAACACAAGGCTATTGAATGAATGTGCCCCTGATACCATGACACGTTACAAACAGGTACCAGCTGTTAGCCAGCTGTAGGAGTACCTTGCTGGGCCAGGAGTGGACTTGGCATAATTCCAGGCAATTGCTAAAGCACTGCTATCTACTACAACTGTCTGTGGGTCAACAGTGCAACAGCAGTGGGCTTATGTTTAGGATCAGCCTGTCTCTCTTAGTCAGCTTCACAGGATCAGTCCTGAGATCCCATTTCTGGCTTCTATTACTTCCCTAGAACCAAGGCTTCTCCAACATTAACCCTTAGATTTGTGTCAAGCAGAAGCACTGTGACCTCTGTATTGGTGCTCTGGGAGCCCACCACTGACCCCCTCCTTCCTGTGGCAAGGTTGTCTTTAGAAACCCACTATTATCCATCTCCCATTGTATTCCCAACCCCACTTTACATCGCAGCTCCAAGGGAAGAAGGCAGGATGGCTCTTCAAGTTCCTCCAGTGTCTGAGATGACATCACTTCTCATTCATCAGAGGTTCTTTCCAACTCAGGGCAATCACAGGAGAGTACTGCTGACTCGAAGCAGGTGACAGTCCAATACTGACAGGTTTAGAAACATCCCCTCCAAACACAGGTCCCTTTCATGTACACACATGTGCTCACAGATCTCTAGGGAACCTGACAGGAGTGTATCTGGATCCAAGTATGTTTCCCATCTAGACTTATGCTTTCCAGGTGCCCAGAGTTTTGGCAACAAAAAGGTGCAGAGAGGACAGGCTATTAGACCTCTAGGTGTCACCCAACCTCATGTGCTGGAACCATGTTCCCTTCAACACACAGACACAGCCATGTTATCTTTCAGGGAGCTGAGGCTCCTCATGGGAGGAGCGCTGTGGGTCAGGAACTCTTCCAGGATGGCAATTGAGCACATCCTGCTTCTGCCCATGGAAAATGGTCTATTCTCTCCATGTACCTGACCTTGGTATTCAGGCACTCTCTCAGTCACACCTGACCCATGACCTTGAGTATGCTGGACATAAGGAGCATGTGACATGGCCATCCACCTACAACCCAGGCCTGTGTGACTGTGAGGATCAGTTTGCACTGACCTGCATCCTGCTTGGACCAAACCCTCAGGTCTGTCCAAACCTGAGAACCAGATATGGCTCCTCCCTGGCTGCTTCCTTATTTTCATCGCAAGGGCACTGTGACAATACATCCTTGGCTCTACTGACTCATTGTGATTTCTGCCCCCTGAATCATGCAATCATAGATGTGGGGCTAGAGACCTCCCTGAAATCAATCAGTCAACTATGGTTTCTGGAGCAGTACCATCCTGCATGTGCTCAGGTGTCTATGAGATTCTCCTGTGAGCAGCCCCTGTGACAGAGACAGCTTGAGGCAGAATGTTGCATCTCTCATGGACCAAAAGTTGTGGATGGCCAGCTGTGGAGAAGGGTCTCCTAATGGAGAGTTCATCCACACAGATGACATGAATGGGTGTGACATCAAGGCTATTGAAAGGGAGGGACAAAATTTGCTATCATGTGACAGACAAGAGATCAATTAAATGTTTGAGTGTGACTAGGAAATGAAAAATGCTAAGTGGAAGTATGAACTCTCTAATTGAGCACAGAGTCGGCCTCACCCAGGGTAGAAAAAGTCCACACGAGACCATGTGTCAAACCCTGGATTCTGAAGGAGAGCAGATATCCATAGGCAGCCAGGGCACCCCAGTGACACAGCAGCTAAGTCTGCTGAGGCTCAAAGCCCGTGAAAATATGTGTCTAGACACAGCGAGATGTTAGAACATCTAACTTTCAGCATTTCCTGAAAAGTAAACCTGCTATGGATGATGCCATTTTCCGCTAAGCCCTACCAAGCACTCCACTTCCTTCAGGGAGAAATATCTTGAGTCAGTCTTTGCCTACATGACAATCCTCTCATGGGAGATGCCCTTCTTATCTGTCTCTTAGAGCTCTGCAATCACATCTCACCTGACTACTGATCTTGTTATGTTGAAAGAAAGAAAGTGTCTGGGCTCAGCTGGAAGAGGTCAGAGAAGGTGCTGGCTGCCCCTGAGCAGAGCAGATTCATCTCAGCCTGAAAACCACTGCACTTGGAAAGGAAGAAAGGGGTGACCGGTGTGGGTCTGGCCAAGGTGCTTCTAGGAGGGATCTGCAAAGGGCAGCCAACAGCAATTGATGGTCTATACTCAGCACCTTTGAAGGCTTGGTATGGCCATAGGAGGCAGGAAAGCATGTGGATTCAAGGTTGAAGGAAGGAAACAGAAGCGAGGAAGTACAAGAAGTACTAAGTGTTAGGGGCACTGAGAGACTTGGAGGACATATGCTAAAAGAGCAGTCTTCAGGAATGTGCACTAGAACAGCTTACAAACTCCGATCTGAGGGTCCTGCAGGATCAGGCTGACCAGAGCTGCGCAGTGGTGGACAAGGACTGACTGGGATATACCCTCCTCCTCCTACTTCATTCCTCTTCCTGTGCCTCCTTCACATGCACTAGTGGGAAGTTGAGAGCAGCACTCAGCATCTCAGCATCAGAATCAGGGATGAAAAGGAGAAGGAAGAGATTGCACCACAGTGCCCATGAGGGGACATGAACACCCGATGAACACTACCTCTGCTCAGAGTGAGTGGCCAGTCAGAGACAGAGGGAGGCTACATATGTGAGCAAGACCTGTTACTCCAAGAAACCAGTCCTTGCCTGCAATGATTCTGCCACTCACCCAGATTTCAGATGCAGACCTGATGAACAGAGTGATGGCCATGTCCCCCACAGCTAGAAGTTACAGCATCACTACAAGGAGAAGAATGGTCACAAACCTCACTCTGAAGAGAGTGACAGCTACAGACTGGTCACTTCACAAAGTGAAGTGTGAATGACCATGCAGGTCCAATTGCAGTGCTCCATGATTATCTCTACTGAATCTGATACCATGTTAGAGATAGGGCTCAGGAATCCTCCAGGTACTTCCCTTAATGCAGCAAGAATTGGCTTCAAGGGTCATGGTCCATTACCTGATAGTTTGCCTTGTGCTCTTGAGTGGGTTTGTGTTAGAATACACAGTTACTGAGCTGTCAAGCTAATTTTTGCTGAAATACTTGCAGAATGCAGGCAAATCATTAACATTACAAAAGCAAAACCTAAATGTGAAATGAGCAAGGAAATCTGCCACAAATATTCTTGCATCATATAGTAGTGCTTTGTAAACTGTGCTGATTCTCCTAATGCTTTTGTGTACTTTTTCAATGTTTTCAGAGTGATCTCAAGTATATACCACAGCGTAAATATGTTTTCCACAAATAGCACACTGAGATGAATCAAACCTGGAAACCATCTTGATGGGTGATATATAATATCATCTAATGTCCCCACACCCTCTATGTCATGTTAAAAAAAAAGAACTTCAGGGACACTTGACCCAAACATATCAATTGAAGGGTTTCTCTCTGATAATGTACCTGGTATTTGAATAATGTTTATAATATCACAAAAAGAGAGTTAAAAAGAAAATGTAGCCTGACACAACAGCTGAGATCCATGGAGACACGGTCTCCTTGTCTGAGGACAACTGAGGTTTGGATTTTTCTGTCCACAGGAAGTGTTATGAAACAAAACAAGCTATAAACACATATCTCAGCAGGGTGTCCTACAATCCTATCTGCCTGGAGGAAAGGAAGAAAGAGTTGAGGGAATAAAGGGAAGAGATGCACTCAGGATAAGGAGGATGTGGGGTAAATTGGCAATGGATGGGGAAAGAAAACAAGCTCACAGTCATCATGTAGGGGCCTGGCAGCCTGGCATCCTTCTGTGGTATGTGTTGACTACAAGGGAAAGGGGCCCTGGTTATGTTATAGTACCGAATGGAAGCTGAGTGGTGAAGGAGCCAATATGAGAGTATTAACAAGGAGTCTAGCAGTCATTGTACTCGACACCGGAATGTCTTCTGTGGGGTGATGCAATCACAAATGGAGGTTCATGGGCACCAAAGATTGATAATTCATGCTTCCATGTTTGGGTTTATTTACATTTGCTACTGCTAGGTGAACATTGACTCCAAAGCAGCTGTATGAGGCATGGTGGGGAGTAGAGATTGATGTAAAACACCAGTATTCAAAACAGGAGGACAGTATAGACTTCAGCAATATTTCCCACCAGGCTACCCACAAAGGACAACGAAAGCCATACAAAAATAGGCCAAAGCTGATTCTCAGACGAGAAAGCTTGATGGTCTAAGAAATGTTTAAGGCAGGCTAGCATGACTAACAGGCCCAGTGATCTTTGAAACCCTAGCATCCTTCATGGACAGTTTCCGATGAGGATAGGGTACTCTCTCCTTCCCACACTTCTGCAGTTCCACTACCCTTTAAAGTCTCCATAGAAAGAATAGGCACATATCTGTACACAAAGGGATAACGGGCCTGAGTGGATGCAACATAAACAGTCCCTGTGTCCCAAGGACCTGCTCAGAGAAATGAGTGAAAACTCACTTTACCACAGAAGATCACAGAGACCTCTTCAGCAGACTCTGAAAGAATGGATGCAGCCTTACGCAGAGAGCACTGTAGAAGGATCAGAGTGCTAAGGCAACTCAGAGGCCCAAATACATATTTAAGGCAGGAAGGGTGACTTATCAGCTGTGTCTAGAGGGAAGAAGACAACCAGGGGAAGATGGGGACAAGCACTGTCACTAATGGAAACTTAGGAAATGAAGTTGATCTCGTAGACCCTATTTGTTCAGAGATAGGGGACCAGATGCCACAGGAACACATTTACTTACAAAAGTCAGAAGGATCAGGAGACCTGACACTGCCATTGACATTTTGGACCTAAACAGAATTCTTTGAAGGACAACTCCCCCAATATGGATTGTTGGGCAAGGAGAGTATTTGCAAGTCTCAACGTCTGTGTAGACAACTTACCAACCAGGAGAAATCTAATAGGCTTTTAGAGTCCTCCAGAGACTATGGGATCAATTCAGGCAGCAGAGTTCAGTAGGAGCCCTGGGGACCTGGAAGATGAATATTTTAGGCATGGAAATGCAGAAGGTGGCTCCCAGGCCCATACTCAGGACTCCATAAGGGAACAGAGGAAACTTGCAGGGTAATTCTGGGGTACACTGAGTTCCAAATGCAATGTTTATGGTAGGATGGCAAAATTGGGCTATGTAAAGATCCTGTCCCATAAAAACTAGAGTGGAACATAGGCTGATGCCTCCTTACACCAACCTGGGTTCTCCATGCCCTCTTGCACAGAGGTATGTACACCTTACACACCTGCATGTATATGCAAAGCTCCCAGCTCCTCCCACACACCTGCACCCTTACACAGTAGCAGGTTACAGTGGTTCTTACACCTGCCAAAACTCTCACGGTGGCCAGTTGTCCAGGGATACACGGCAAATGTCAAACCTCAGGGCTCTACAAACAACAGACTTTCCTAGACCCTCACACAGCCCTGCACTTGAACCACGATGAGGAGCCCAGCCCTGCTTCTTCAGAGGTCCTGCTTTTGCTGATGTGGAAATCAATGCTGTGTCCTCTCACCTCCACCTGTGTGCCACAACACACAGGTGTTTCTGCTCTCTCTCCCTTTCTTTCTCTAAGAAATACAATTTTAATAAAGAATTCAATGCTCTGTGCTCTTTATTGTCATCACCCTCTCCCAGACTCACCCTAAATCACCTGGATCTGTCCACATGCTTCAGCTTTCAAGTCCCACCGAGTTTGTAGCTCCAAGATCAGCATGCAAGGTTCCACCTTCCATGGAGTCACTAGGGCACTTAATTCAGCCCCCAAGGCCAGTGCCACGTGCAGCCCTCACCTCATGGATCATGGCTCCACCCTGGCTCCAAACCCTAAGAAATCTTTTGCCAAGCTCTGCCTACAGCCCTCAAGAAAAGTCAAATTACAAGCTCACCCATTGTTTTGAGGTCACTAACTGTCCCTGTTCCGTTCTTTCAAATCTTTGCCCATCCTGTCAGTATTCGTGGCCATGCCCCCAACTCTACTTCATTATTCCACCTTCTCAACCTCCCTTTGGCCTCATCCACCGCAGAGAAACACACAAAGCCTAGACCCCACCTCAGACCTTCTACATTATATTCAGCACTGGGTTTACAAACTCACTGCTCTGGGGTGAGACGGATGGCTCAGCAGATGCCATTTCAACAAGCCTCTCTCATGTGACCTCCCACCATGTCCCCTGTTCCTGACACCCTTTTCCCTCATCCTGAATGTTCTAACCCTTTCTTCTCTATGCCCATCCCTTCTTCCTGTGGCCCTGTTTCAGCTGGGCTTCTCATCCTGCCCCTCCCTTCCCTCCAGGTCCCACTTGTCCTCCTAATTCTGCCTTCAGGTTGCCTGAAAAATCTTCCTTTTTGTGCTGTGCCCACTTGGCCACATCCCATCAGCCACCCCCGTTCCCAGAATGTCTCCTAGTGCTCATTATGATGTATTGTGTCATTTACATAACTCCCTAATTATGCATACAGCCTGAAGACTGGTTCTGATTGGTTCCACACATTGGGATGGAATGCGTGAGTGTGGCTCACAGGCATACATTACTTTGTTCATACTTGTGAATGCATGTCGATATTTGTCCCTTTAATAGGGGCTTTGCAGTTGGGACCTGAGAGTGACAATCAAAAAGTTGCAGTCCAGGTATCCAGTGCTAGAAGCACTGAGATCTGCACCAGGAGGCTCAGCAAGAGCAGACTGGCAGGATAAACTCCTGGAGTGAGGGCACAACTTGGTACTGAGAAGCATTTATAGCTGGCTTGCTTAGCGTGGCAGACCTCTGCAGTGAGGTCTTGATCCCAAAAGACCAAACTATGATTGGGAAAGGCAATGGCAGGCTCCTTTCATGCTGACAGTTTGACCTCTGAAAAATAGCGTAACTTCAGGAGACCCCAGAGATTAATGGGATGTACTTAAAACTTCAGGAAGACACATAACAGGGTAAAACACACAGATGAACCATGAATACTAGAGCCTGGGATGGGGCCCTGGGCACAATGCTGCTCATGCGGCCCATGCAGAGAGCAGACTGGCCAGGATTCCTGTCTGTCCCTGCAGGAAAAAACCTTCACTCTAGACACCTCATCTCCTGTCCATACAGCCCTATGCTCCTGGGGAGCATGCAGACTGAGCTGACGTTCTGCTTCTTGTACACGCCCCTCCTAGCATGGTCTATGACTTCTCATGGCCCAACATGCACACATGTGCAGCCCATTACAAAGGTTATTGTGCAGGAGGAGTGAAATCAGCTCATTTCTACATGGGGCCATCGCTTCTTCAATCAGCCTCTCATTCTCTTTGTCTATGCAGGGTGACAGTGAAACTGCTGGGCCTTTGGAAGATGTTGATGTCATCTCAACCAAGGAATGGACACATAGTGTGTACACAAGTCTGAAGGCCTTATTCTCAGTCTCATGACAACATTCTCAGCCTCGGGACGTGTGTTACAATAAGGTCAGTGGAAACACAGCACCCAAGGATACAGGAGACTCACTGGCAGGGCAACCTGAGGTCACTGGGCTTTGCACAGATGAATCATGTTCTGATAGCAATGGTTATGCTCAGCAGCCTGGGGATTGGGGCCAGTCAGTGCTGGGCATGCATCCCATGGAGCAGAACATCATACAGATCTCTGAGTTCCTGGTGCAGGTGACATTGAGAGGAAGGAGAGGTAGCAGAACGCAGACTGCAGAACTGTGAAGCCCAATAAAGTCAAGAGGTTCCCCCTCCTGTGTGTTTCCCATGGGACCTATGACCTCTGTCAGCACTGACCTTACACTGTCCTCACAGTGCTGATCCCTAGCTTACTTCCTTCAGATCTTTCTTACTCTCTTACATCTCCCACAGATTCCACAGTTGGACAAGAGTCCCTAAATCCCAGCGATTTACATCAGCCTGCTGTTGAGACGGACAGCATTGAACTCTCTTGTTGTTACAGGAAGAACCAGAAGATCACAATGGTCATTAGCATTTAAGTACTCTTGGTATACCTTTGGAAAATGAGGGCCAATGTTTGTGACAGATACTTCCTGATCTGGTCCAAGAACAAATGAGTTGATTATTCACTACCTATCCTGAGCCAGTTTTCATAGACTTGTACAATGATATGAGGTCCAAAATTGCATGAGAAAAGTGTGTCACAGACATCAATGAACTTAGAAGAAATATTAGTTCGGAGTATGGGGGCTATAGCCTCCAAGGTCTCAGGGGAGTCTTCTACATCTAACAACCTTTCAGAGATCTCCAGTGGCCAAGGTGACTCTAACATTTTCCCATCCATAGTAACTCATAAATAACAGCATCTCACTCCTCTTGACCACTGAAAGGATGCAAAATCCATACTGGCCTTTTGATCGTAATAAACAGATCATCCCCACACAAGAACTGAATGAGAATTCTTGCTCAACTAGGAATATAATTCTGTTTTCCCTGATTATTGCTTCCTCGATTGTTCACATTGAATCATCTAAAGTACATCATGGACTTAAGAGATCATTCCTACACAAGTACTGAGACAAGATTGCAATGCCATTCAACAGATTCTAGTTTCCTCAATTGTTCCCATGAGACCACCTGAAGCACCTCATACCACCTGGTTGAATCACAGGAATTGTCTAGTGATGTCCCAAAAGCTCAATCAGCAGGCACTTTCTCAGACGATACTCTCGGAATGTCAGAATGACTTTTCCCATGGATGTATATGTACCTATAGGCTTGTGGAATTTCAGATATTTGGTGATACCTCCTGGAGTAGGGGCAGGACAGTGTGTGGGAATGTTGTCCTAGGAAACCTCATTGTCCACTGACAAGAAAGATCCTACCTTCAAGAGTGGCACTCCTTGGGTGGAAGCTTTGCCTTGGTCACAATATATTCAAGACTTACCTGATCATTTGTTCCTCCACAGAGGGGACATGAGTTAGATCACAAATCTATGGATTAATCTGTGAGAAGATAAAAGCCATCCAGTCAGCTGTCCACGGTGACTCACCACCCAAATCATCCTATTGCATCTGCTCCCAAGCTACATCCTTCCTGAGCACCAGGAGACATACTGAGATAAATTAAGTCATCTACTAAAGCAAGAGTTTCATGATGTCTTGCTGGGAAGACATCTCTAGCACACAGATGAGATCTACTGGTTGCCTCTGGGATCCACATGACTCAGTAGCCAAGAGGAAACTGAGAACTTATAGGAGGCTTGGCTTCCTTGGAGACTACAGACAATTTGATTGTGATGTTGCTCCCTTCTTCAGTCCACTAACAGAAGAACTTTATCCCTAAACCATGTGCTCCTCCTTATCAGCAGGCAGTCTGATACCACCTGTCCTCATGACTCTCACTTCTACTGAAGGGAGCACACAGGAAACTTCTCTAACATCCTTGAGGACTTTATTAGAACTGCTATGTAACCATGTCAGCTGGGAACACCTTCCACCTTGATACTGCTACATACCCAATCTGTGGATTTCTGGTGTGGGGAATGACTCCTAGAATTCCTTCCCAGTGGCCTCCATCAGGCACATTGTCTTCCTATTCATTGCTTTCAGTAAAACCTGCTTAAGTGGCTCATATTTGCACACTGAAAATAGAAATATTCTAGTTTCTTTTGAGAAGATAGTGGTGGTTTGGGGGCCTAATTCAGGTTAGGGTTAAGGAGGTGCCTGTGGCTATAGAGGAAAGCAGGAATGGTGCCAGTCTGGTTGTGCCAGTTCTCTGCCTACAAAAGAGGAGTGGTGGGCACTCTGAGGAGTTTGCCTGTGGCCAGGGATATTGCCTGGCCTTGACCTTCTGGGAAAGAGCTATGCTGTGTAAGGGGTATCTGTGCAGTCTAATAAAGTCAGAAAAGAACTTGTGAGATCACATCCGTGTGTGTGCTGTGAAGCTCTTAAATTGGGCACAGTGATGTGCAGGTAAGTAATGCCTTGGGTGATTCTGACCATAGGACCACATCCCCATACTTTCTGGGCAGTCTTGTACTGCCCTGTGGGCACCTAAGGCCTCTGGGGCCAGAGTCTGAACCCACCTAAGATTGTGAAGGTTCTATGTTTCTTTATCCTCTAGGTCTCAGGGAATAAAGTATGGGAACACTTGTAGACACATCCTCTCATGTCTCACATGATACATGGTAACACAAGGCTAGTGAATGAACGTGCCCCTGATGCCATGATATATCAGAAACAGGTACCAGATATTTGCCCAGTGAGTCAGTATCCTTCCTGGTGCAGGAACTAACTGCATAATGCCAGGCAATCGCCAAAGCACTGCTGTCCACAGCTGTCTGTGGGCTCACGATGCCACAGCACTGGGCTCATGTTTAGGACCAGCCTGTCCCTCTTAGTCAGCTTCCTAGAATCAGTCCCGAGACCCATTTCTGTCTTCCCTCATTTCCCTGAAACCCAGGCTTCCCCATCCTTAACCCTTAGCTTTGTGTCAGGCAAAAGCAGTGTGAGCTCTGTGTCAGTGCTCTGAGAGACCATCACTGACCACCCCCCTTTCTGTGGCAAGGTTGCTAGTCTTTGCAAGAGTTCAAAGGTATCTGGACAGGGTTGCTCCTCATCTAAGCTATGAGGATGGTCTTTGGAAACTATTTCCCAGCTCCTATTGTGTCCTGAAAACTCCTCTGCAACTCAGTTCTGTGGATAGAAAGCAGGACCACTACTCAGACTTCTTCAGTGTCTGCTTGGCATCATGTCACTTCTGATTCCTCACAGGGTCTTTCCATCAGGGTAATCAGAAGAGAGTACTGCTGAATATAAGCAGGGGACAGTCTAATTCTGACACTTTTAGCGACCCTCTCCTTTCAACCCTCTCCTGTCTGTAGTGTCCCTTTTGTGCTCACACTCTTGTGCTAGCAGATCTCAGGGGAATTTGACAACAGTAGTCCTAGAACTGAGTATGTTTCCCACTGTAAAGCATGCTTTCCTGGTGCCCCAAGATGTGGCCAGTGACTGTTGCTGAGGTTGACATACTAATGGATTTCCGCGTGTCCCCTAAACCTTTGTGCTGGAATCATGTCCCCTTCAAAACCCAGACATATTTGTGTCATGGTGCAGGGAACTGAGACTCCTGATGGGAGGAGCACTATGGAGAGGGGGACTCTTCCAGGATGACCAGTGGGCATTTCCTGCTGCTGCCAGGCAAAACAGCCTCGCCTCTTCACAATATCTGACCTTAGCATTCAGGCATTCAGTCAGTCATCCTGAAAACAGTGATATGTTGTTTGCAGATATACAACGCACATGACATGGCCATCCACCCACAACCCAGGTCAGTGTCACTGTGAAGAGCAGTCTTGCTCTGACCTGCCTCTGGCTGGGACCAAACCCTCAGGTGTGTCCAAACCTGAGGACCACACATGTTTCCTTCCAGGCTGCTTTCTTATTGTTCTTTCAAGGGTACTGGGGGAAAATAAAGTCTTTGGCTCCACTGACTCCCTGGGGTTCTGCTCCTTGAATCACACAATCAGAGATGTGAGGCCAGAGAGCTCCCGGAAATCATCCAGTCAACTAGGGAGATTCTCTGGAGCAGTACCATCCTGCATGTGCTCAAGTGTCAATGAGATTTCCCTGTGGGTTATGCACGTGACAGAGACAAACCTGGGCATAAGGCTGCATCTCTCATTGGATAAATGTTGCTGCAACAAAAATGGGTATGATTTCAAGGACTGTGGACTTTGATGCTGTGGTGACATACAAGGGATTAACTCAATGTTTGGATGTGACTGAGAAATGACTAAAAGCTAAGTGGAAGCATGAGCTTCTCCTCACTGTGGACAGGGTTGGCCCCATCTCAGGGTAGGGGAAGCCACAGAGGCCATGGGTCAAACCCGGCTTCTGAGGGAAGCCGATATTCATAGACAGCCAGATACCATAGGGCCTCAGTAGCTTTGTTATGCCAAAGACCAAGCCCTGTAAAGACATTTGTCCTAGATACAGAGAGCAGCAACATGATAGAGAAGCTCTTGGGACTCTTACAACCAGTGGCCTCTGAAAACTCTCAACCTGCTGCAGATGACCCCCCTTTCCCCAGAAGACCCTCAGCACACCACTTCTTTCAAGAAGAAATATCTTGACTTAGTCTCCATGCTGCACCACAATCTCTCATGGGAGATACCCTCTTCACGTGTCTCCTGGAGGGCTACTGATCATCTCAGCTCACTGGCTCATATTGTAATGCTAAAAGCAGAAAAATGCTGCACACAACTGTGAGAGTTACAGAAGCTGGTGAAAGGCTGTGTGGTGAGCGAAGTTTCAGAACAATGGACACTACTCTCTCTACCTGCTAAGGAAAGTAAGGAGTGACTTTTGCCCATGACAGTGAAGCAATGGCCGGAGCCTCCCCACTGGACAGGAATTAAGGCAATCACCAGGGCTCTGTACACTAAAATCACAAGGGGAGTTAGGGGAACCTGGTAAGAAACATGACTTGATGCCCCGCCAAGGGCCTGGAGGATTAGGCCAAGTGCCTCGTGATGGCTCTGCAAAGCCTGCCAGCAGCAATCAATCCCATGCTCAGCACCCTTGAAAAGGCTTGCATGGACACAGGAGGCAGGAAAGCACGGGATTCAAGGTGCAGGAAGGAAACAGAAGTCAGGAAGTCAGAAGTACCCCAGGGTTGCAGGCACAGAGTCTCGCTGGACACATGCTGTAAGAGCAGACAAAGGAATGTGATGGAGGACAGGGCCCTAGAATCACTTGAACTCAGCTTGCTCTGCTACAGAATCAGGTTGATCAGGACAGAGCTTATCTCTCAACTGCTCATTATGAAAAAGGCCTGACTGGAATATAGCCTCCTCTTCCTCTTCTTCCTCCTCCTGTGCTGTTCTTCACATGCATGGGTTCAGGTTGTAGACAAAACTCAGAAGCATTGCATCAGAAGCAGAGACTAGAAGGAGACATAGAGGAGATGGCACCACAGGCACTATGAGGGGAGAGGGACACCAGAAGAATACTAGATCTCCTCAGAATGCCAGTCAGAGAGAGAGATAGAGAGAGGTTGCACATGGACAGTTAGGTCTACCACGCCAGCAATCAGGCCCTTACTTGCCACATTTCTGCCCCTCACCCACATTTCAGACCTGATGGACAGAAAGTAGAAAGGTCCTCCCCTGCTAGAATGTTACGGCATCAGAACAAGAAGCATGAATGTTCCCAAACCCCCTCCAAGGAGAGTGACAGCTACAGACTGGCCACAGCACAAAGGGGAAGTGGGATTGACCATGTAGGTTCAATTTCAGTGCTCCATGATTATCCCTGCTGACTCTGGGACCTCCATTAGAAAGGGGCTCAGGACTCCTCCATTACTCCCCTGAATGTGGCATGCACCGGATTCAAGGAACATGATCCATTACCTGAGATTTTGCCTGCTGGAAGTGAGTGGGTTTGAGCATGCTAGCTGCACAGCTAGGGAGCTGTCAGGCTAATTTTACTGAGATTCTTGCAGAATACAAGCTAATCATTAACATCACAAAACCCAAAACAAAATGTGAAAGGAGCAGGGAAATCATGCCACAAATATCCTTGCATCATCAGATGGTGCCTTTTAACTGTGGCTGATTCTAACTACTTTTCTGTACTTTTCAATGTTTTCAGGGTGATCTCAAGTATGCGGCAGAGCCTGAATGTGTCTTTCTCAAATAGCACATTCTGATAAATCAAGTGTGGGAACCATCTTCATGGGTGACATCTGATATTGTCAAATGTACCCCACTCTAGACTATGTATTGTAAAAGAAAAAGAACCTCAGACTCACTGGAACCAGACATATCATTTGAAGTTTTCCTTCTTGTAAGGTACCTGATATTTGAAAAATGGCTGTAATATCATAAGGGCAGAGTTAAAAAAATGCAGCCTGGCACAACAGCTCAGATCAATGGACACATGAACTCTATGTCTAAGGGTAACCAAAGTTCAGATACTTCTGTCCACAGGGACTGGTATGAAGAGAAAACCAGCCATGAATACAGGTCTCAGCAGGGTGTCCTGCGATCTGTCTGCCTGGAGGAAAGGAAGCAAGGGTTGGGGGAAAACTGGGAAGAGGTCTACTTAGGATGAGGATGATGTGGGTGAAATTGGCAGCAGATGGAGAAAAGAAAACAATCTCATAGTCGTCTTACAGAGGCCTGGTAGCCTAGCTATCTTCTCTGGCACATGTTGGCTTCAAAGGAATGACTATGTCATAGTTAGACACAGGTGTCAACTTGACAGTTGAGGGTTTGAGCTCTGGGCACATTTGTAGAGAATTAGTGGTTGAATCAAACCTAGAGCAAACTTACAGGAGATTGTCTAGCTGATAGGGAAGGTCCAGACCATGGCAGGTGGGACTAGGCCCTAGAATAAAGTACAGAAAGCTAGTTAAGAGTTAGCATACTTGTGTACACTTGGCCAGATATGCTGGACTGGTAAGTAAGGATCATCACTCTCTTAGCTTTTATGTGGAAATGGTTTGGCCAGTTCCCTCGGCCATGGTGTTGGTGCATGCTCTAACGTCAAGCAGAACAACGAAGTATAACTGGACTATCTTAAGACAAATAAACCCCTAGTTCCCTTAAGCTGTTTGATGGTGATTCATCAGTAACCATGCAGATGAACTGCAACAGAGACCCCGGATAAGTTAGAGCACAGAATGAAAGCTGAGTGGTGAAGGAACAAATATGAGATTATTAACATGAGTCACTCTCTATCAGTCATTGTACCAGAAACAGGGACATCTTCTATTGGGTCATGCTCATTACAAACGGAGCACAAATGGGCACCAAAGATTGACAATTTATGCCTCCATGTTTGAGTGTACTTACAGGTGCTTATGCTTGGTGAACACTGAATCCACAGAAGCACGATGAAGAGCCCGGGGATAGGAGGGATCGATGTGAAACATCAATATTCACAACAGGAGCACAGTGCAGACTTCAACAACATTTCCCACCAGTCCACCCACACAGGACAGGGAAGGACATAGAAAAAGTGAGCCAAAGCTGATTCTCAGAGGAGGAAGCCTGATGGTCCATGAAATGTTCAAGGCAGTCAAGCATGATTAATTGGGCCAGTGATCTTTGAAATCCTGGCATCTTTCATGGACAATCTCCCATGAAGAAGGGACACTATCTCCCTTCCTTTCTTCCACGGTTCCTCTATCAAGAAGGTCCCTATAGTATGGTAAGGCACATATCATTACACAAAGGGATAATAGGCCGGAGTGGATGCAACATCTAATAAACAGTCCCTGTGTCCCAAAGACCCTGCTCAGAGAAAAGAGTGAAAACTTACTTTGCCATACAAGACCACAGAGACTAATTCTGCAGACTCAGCAAGAAAGGATGCAGCCTCATGCAGGGAACATTGGAGAAGATCAGATCATTAAGGAACTCAGAGGCCAAAATACCTAAATGAAGCAGGAAGGTGATTTTGAAGCTGTGTCGCAAAGGAAGAGGACAACCAGGGCAAAATGGGGGCAGGCATTGTCGCAAGCGGGAACCTTAGAAATGAAGTCAAACTAGTGGAGCCTGTTGTGTCAATGATAAGGGACTATACAGCACAGCAACACAGTGACTTACCAAAGCCAGGAGGATCAGTAAACCTGACACTTCCATTTGTGTTTAGCACCCAAACAGAATTAATAAAGGGAGAACTCCTCCAGTATGCATTGTTGGGGCAGGAGAGTATTTGCTGGTTTGAACATCTGTGTAGACACCTGAACAACGAAGAGAAATCTAGGAGGCCTGCAGACCTGTCCAGAGTCTCTGGGAACAATCACGGCAGCAGAGTTCAGCAGGAGTCTTCACGACCTGGAAGAGGAATATTTTAGATATGGAAATCCAGAAGGTGGCTCCCAGGCACATACCTAGGATTCCATAAAGGAACAGAGGAGCCTATCAGGGTGATCCTTGGGGACCTTGAGTTCCAAATACAATGTGCATGACAGGATGTGGAAATTGTGTGAGATCTTGTCTCATATAGATGAATAGAGGCTGATGCCTCCCGATATCAGCCTGGGGCCTCCATGCCCTCTTGCACAGAGGTATGGACACCATACACACCCACATTCACCTAAACCATGATCATGAGGCTGGACATACTTTTTCTGAGGTCCTGATTTACCTGATGTAGAATTAAGTGCTGTGTCCTCTGACCTCCACCTTTGTGCCATGGCATGCATGTGACCTTGGAAAGTCTGTTGTACACTGAAAAGGAAGCTCCTCCTTCAAGTGTGGCCCTCCTTGAGTGGAAGCTTTGCCCTGCCCCTGATATATTCAAGACTGACTTGATCACCTTTCTTCCACAGAGGGAACATGAGATGGATCACAAATCCGTGGACTGAGCTGTGGGTAAGTGACAGCCAGATAGTCATCTGTCTGTGAAGAGTCACCACACAAACCATCCTATTACAGCTACTGACAAGCATTATCCTTCTTGAGCACCTGGAGACACATCAAAATGAAGAGGCTCATCATTCCCTTACCTTGCTGGGAAGACAACATCTCTACCACACAGAGGAGATCCACTGATTGTCTATCCTCAGGACTCAGCAGCCAGGAAGAAGCTGAGGATCTTCTGCTTCTCTGTTTCTTTGTAACAGCAGAAGACTTGATGGTGATGTTCCTCCCTTCTTCTGTTTGCTAAGAGCAGGCAGTATATCCCCATACCATGTGTCCCTATTTATCAGAAGGCAGCCTGACATCACCTGCCCTCATGTCTTTCACTCCTACTTAAAGGTACACACCGGAATCTTCTCCCCATCCTATAGGACTTCAAGAGAGCAGCTATGTAACCATGTCACCTGGGAATATCTTCCACTCTGGTATTGCTCCATGACCAAATCATGGGTTTCTGTTGTGGTGAATGACTCCTAGAATTCCTTACTTGGTTGGGGGTGTCTGTGTACAGGCCTGCTTTCACTGAGAGCTGTGTCAGTTGGAACTGTTTAACTTGCTCTTATTTGCACAATGAAAAGATGTAGGAATATTTTGATTTCTCTTCACAAGCTAGTGGTGGTATTGGGGCTCCTTCAGCTTAGCATTAAGAAGAACATTGGTTTTTGGGAGATAGCACAGGTCATAGTCTGGCTGTGCTGCCTCCCTGCCTAGAAAGTCAGGGTTGGGGGCAACTTTGAGTATTTTGCCTATGGCCAGGGCTGTTGCATGCCCTTCATTTCCAGGGAAAGGGCTGTGCTGTGGCAGGGGTGTCTGTGCACTCAGAGAATAAGAACAAAAAAGCAACTGGGAGATCACATCTCTGTGTGCCTGTGCATGTTTCATGTCGGGCATGGGGATGTGCAGTTAACTAGTGTCTCAGGAGAAGCTGACCAAAGGACCTCTCCCTCACCTCCTGGCCCATTGTATAATGCCCTGTGCTCATCCAAGTCCCCTAGGGCAGGAGCCCGAAACCTTCTCCTATACCTCTTAAGAGTCTCTGCCATTTCTTCCTCCTGATCTTGGGCCAAAACATCAGGGTGCCCTTAATGACACAAGCTCTACTTTCTCAACTACTGTTTACTGGTTATAGCAGCCCAGAGTAAATGTTAACACAGGGTAATGAATACACGTTCCTGGATGCCATCAAGTATTATAGCTACAAATTGTTAAAATGTTGTATCCCTGCTCATTTAGGAGTTGGCATTGTATTGTAACAGGCAATTGTCCACCGCTGTCTGCAGGTCCACAGGTTCATCTATTGGACCAGCCTGTCCATCTTAAGGCAACCTCTGAGGATTCAGTATCATGATCCCATTTCTTCATTCCGCCATTTCCCTGAAACCCAGGCTCCCCACCCTCACCCCTTAGCTTTGTGCCAGACAGCAAAAGTATGCGCTCTATTTTAATGCCCATGGAGGCCACTGCAGACCCCCTCCCCTCACGTGGAAAGGTTGCCAGTCATTACAAGAGTTCAAAGTGTCTAAGCAGGATTGCTCCTCATAAAACCCACATTGATCTTCTGGGGAAACCGTCGCTCCCCCAACTCCCATGATATCTGACAACCTTTCTGCACCTCAGCTCCATGTGCAGAAAGCAGGAAGCCTCAGCAGATTTCTTCAGTGTCTGTGAGGACATTATGTCATCTCTGATTCATAGGAGGGTCTTTCCATGTCAGTGTAATTGGAGAAGAGCACTCCTGACTCTGAGCAGTATCAGTCTAGTTCTGACAGTATTAGGGAACCTACCTCCCCCATACAACCATGGGTGTAGTGTCAGGCTGACTCAGAGCATGACGATCTGCTACATGATCAGGTGTGATGATCCCCATTTCTCTGAAGGACCAGTACCTTATGGAGATGGAAGGAGGGAAAATTTCCCTCCCCTCTGCAAGGGCATTAAATGTGGTTATGATGACAGAGGACAAATGTATGTCTGCCCCTTTCCCACTTGGCTTATGGCCATCCAGGCTATGTTTGAACTCTCGAAAGTAGAATATAAAGGGGAAGAAAACAATCAAGGGAAAGGTTAAACAGAAGGAAAGGGAAAGGGATCAGAAAGGGAAGGAAAAGGAACCAGGAAGGGGAAGGTAATGAGAAAGAGAAGTCAAGCTGGGGAGAAAATACCACACCTTCAGGAGTAACATGGACAAAGCTGAGACTGACAGAGGTAACAGCCTCACTCCTGAGACACTAGGAAAATCTCAGGCCTTTCCCTCTTCTATGTCAGCAACACTCCTGCAGGACTTTTGGTCACTGCTCAGATGGCACATGTGACCTCTCATCCACCCTTGTCATGGGAAGAAGAATGAGCCCTCAGCTGGGAGAAAGACACACTCACAAGATGCCAAGAAAGGCCACAGGGAAGGGGAACAACTACCTGTCCTCCCCTTCCACACAGACAGAAGGGAATAGCAGGTCTTGCAGTTTCTATATAGACAAGCTGTAACATGGGATTCCCAAGGAATTTGAAAGTCCCATTCATGTTCACATTCATGTGCTAGATGATCCCCAGGGAACCTGACAACAAGTGCCCTGGAACCCAGTGTGATTCCCACATGGATACACGCTCTCCAGATGCCCCAGGATGTGGGCACTGAGTGGTGCTGAAGTGGGCATGCTAATAGACCTTCCAGTGTCCTGCAAGCACGTGCACTGGAATCATGTCTGCTCAACACCCAGGCACATCTGAGTCATGTTCCAGGTGGGTGAGGTTCTTGCTGGGTGGAGCACTATGCTGCTGGCAACTCTTCCAGGAGGGTCACTGGGCACATCCTGCTGCTGCCTGGGCAGCCCACAGTCTCCTCTCTCCACAGTACCTGCCCCTGGCATTCAGACATTCTGTCAGTCATCCTGAACCCAATAACCCATTGTGTGATAGGCAAATGACACTATCGTCTAGGACCAGTCATGCCCTAAAATGCTTCATGTTTGGACCAGGCTGTCAGGTCTGCCCACACCTGTGGGCCACATCTGCTTCCTCCCAAACTGCCTCCTTCTTGTTCTTTGCAAGGGCACTGGGGCTAATATAGTCTTTGGCTCTACTGACTCCCTGAGTTTCTACTTCCTGCATCACCCAATCAGAACTCTGGTGCAGTACTACCCTGCATGTGTTCGGGTGGACATGGGATGGTACTGGGTGTTGTATATGTGACAGAGGCAGCCCAGGACATAGTCAGGGCCAGGCTCCATCTCTCATGTGATAATGTTGTTGGGATGGCTGGCTTTAGCAAACTTCTATTATTAAGGACATCCCTACTATTAAGGACATCCAGGCAATAGGCATGAATGGGTATGACTATAAGGACAATGAAAGGATGTTGGATTGTTCCATGCTCTGATGACAAACAACAGATTACTGCACAGCATTGTGGTAACAAAGAAGTGACTAAAATTAAAGGGAAACAGAAGCTTCTCCTCACTGTGGATAGAGTCCTCCTGATCTCAGGGTAGAGCAAGACACAGAGGCAGCAGTTCAAACCCCAGCTTCTGAAAAAAGCAGATATCCATAGACAGCCAGGTGCCCCAGGGCCTCAGCCTCTCAGTCCTGCCAGGGCCCAAGCCCTGTGAGGACACATATATCCTAGACACAGGGAACAGCGACATGACAGAGAAGCTCTCCCAGTATCTCACACCCAGTGGCCCCCCAAAACTCGAAACCTGCAGCCAATGACCCCACTTACCCATAAGACCCTCAGGATCACATTTCCTTCAGGGAGAATATTGAGTGTTCACCTACATGGCAATTTCTCATGGGAGATATTCTCCTTACCTGATCTTGGAGGGCTGCCAATCATCTCAGCTGAATGATGATCTTGCAATGCTAAAAGCAAGAAAGTACTGGCCACAACTGGAAGAGTTAGAAAAGCTACTGGCCGGCCCTGTGCAGGAGAGAAGGTCTAGCACAGCCTGAAAACCAAAGAGCAGCCAAAGGAATGTGCTAGAGACAGGGCACTAGAATCACTTACAAACTCGGCTCAGGGATTGTTAGGCCCAAGGCCGGCTCTTTGGATGATACATTAGCAACTGAATGGGCTGTTGAGTGACTTGTCCCCTGGGGGGTTGAGTTTGCCTCTTGTCTGCAAGACAATGGCAGGCTTAACTCCCAGCTTTGGGAGTAGAGAACTTCCAAGTTGTTTGGATTGCTTTTGTTTCTCTTAGAAACTGACTGGGCTGTTCTTCCCCCAACAGTTCTTTCCTGTTTATCTGAGATATGTTAATACATGGACCAGGTAGCTGTTTTGAGGCATACATTGTCCATTCCCTTCTAGCAACAAGGTGCTATGTCTGTTTACTTTACCTGGCCACATCATGTCTGGTCCCAAAAAAATTAGATGTCACTCCTAACTTTTCTTTGTTAACTAGAATGTATATGTTTTACATAATCCTGTAAAGAATTTGGTCCTGTTCTTTTTTGATGTTTTCCTGAATTTGGCCTTGCTTCTCGATTATAAAACCCATGTATGTTACAATAAAGTTGGCTTGGATGATAAGAGGATATCCAAGGCCCCCTCTGACCCAAAGCCTGAAACTTTTAATTCCTACCACTTCCACTTCAGTTTCATGAGTTTTTAGGTCGGGGTTCATGATGGTTCGTGGGCCCGGAAAACTGGACACAAGCTGCAAGAGCAACCAAAGGAATGTGCTGGAGACAGGGCACTAGAATCACTTACAAACTCGGCTCTGATTGTGCTGCAGGATCAGGTTGACAAGGACAGAGCCTGTCTGACAACTGCACAGTGTGAAAAAGGCCTGACTAGGATATAGCCTCCTCATCCTTTGTCCTCCTCATGTGCTGTCCTTCATACAGGCTAGTGGAGGGTGAGGGCAGCACTTAACAGCTCGGTGTCAGAAGCAGGGACTACCAGGGGACAGAGAAGAGATGGCACCAAGGCCTCTGTGAGGGCAAAGGGATACCAGTTGAACACTCTTGGCCTACTACTGAAAAAAAAACAGCCCTTGCTGCCACAGTTCTGCCACTTATTCAGATTGCCGCTCCAAACCTGATGAACAGAGAAGACAGGTGACACACCTAGGATGCTATACATCATGGCAAGGAGAAGATGAATGGTCCCAAATCCCACTCTGAAGAAAGTTAGAGCCACAGATTGGCCACTGCACAAAGGGGGAAGTGGGAATGACCAGGTAGGTCCAATCTCGGTGCTCTGTGATTATCTCTGTTGACTCTGGGACCTCACTTGAGAAGGGCTCAGGACTCCTCCGTTATTTCCGTGAACGCAGCTTGTAACAGTTTCAAGGGACATGATACTTCAGCTGTACAGCTAGGGAGCTGTCAGGCTAATTTTGTTGAAACAGACAAATATCAACATCACAAAACCAAACCCAGAATGTGAAAGGAGCAGGGAAATCATGCCACAAATATGTTTGTCTCATCAAATATCACTTTGTAACTGTAATACTGTTGTGTACTTTACATAATGTTTTCAGGATTATCTTAAGTATATATCACAGCCTGAATGTCTCTTCTCCAAATAGCATACATGGATAAATCAAACCTGTTAACACCCAATACTGTCTAATCTCCCCCATCCCAGTCTATGTCATGTAATAGAAGAATCTCAGGGTGACTGGACCCAGACATGTCACTGAAACGTTTCCCTCTGATAAGGTACCTGGTATTTGAATAATTGCTGTGATAACACAAGGGCAGAGTTACAAAGAAAATGTAGCCTGACACAACAGTTCACATCTAAGGAAATATTTCTTCTATGTCTGAGGGCAACTCAAGTTCAGATTCTCCTGTTCACAGGGACAGTTATGAAGATAAAACCAGCCATAAATACAGGCATCAGCAGGGTGCCATGTGATACCATCAGCCTGGAGTAAAGGAAGCAAGGGTTGAGGAAAAACTGAGAAGAGGTTATTCAGGGTCAGGAGGATGTAGATGAAATTAACAGGGGACAGGGAAAAGAAACAAGCTCACAGTCATTATGCAGGGGTCTGGGAGCCTGGCATCCTTCTCTGGCATGTCTTGGCTACAAAGGAAAGGGGCTGTGGTTAATTTAGAGCACAGAGGGAAAGCTGAGTGGGGAAGGAACCAATATGAGCTTATTAACATGGGTGTCTTCTATTGGGTGATGCAAATCACAAATGTGGTTCATAGGCACCAAAGATTGATAATTCATGCTTCCATGACTGGGTTTACTTATAGCTGCCAGTACTAAGTGAACACTGAATGGAAAGTGGCGGGCTGAAGTGCTATATGGAAGAGGGATTGATGTAAAACATCAGTATTCACAATAGGAGCACAGTGTAGACGTCAGCAATACTTTCCACCAGTCCACCCACATAGGACATGGAAGGCCATAAAAAAAATGGGCCAAAGCTTATTCTCAGAGGTGGAAGCCTGATGGTCCAAGAATGTTTAAGGCATGCAAGTATGACTAACTGGGCCAGTGATCTTTAATACCCTGGCATGCTTCATGGACAATCTCCCATGTAAAAGGAGCACGCTCTCCTTCCCTTCCTTCTACAGTTAATCTAGACCCAGAAGGTACCCAGAGTAAAATTTGTCACAGATCACTACACATTTGGATGACAGTCCTGAGATGACACAACACAAAATAAGCAGCCCATGTTTCCTAAGGACCTGACTCAGAGACATGAGTGAAAACTCATTTTACAATAGAAGTCCACAGAGACTTTTTCAGGAGTCTCTGAGAGAATGGATGCAGCCTGGGATTCCAAGGTCTCATGCAGGGAGCATTGGAGAAGGATCAGAGTGAAGGCAATGCAGAGGTCCAAATACCTAAATGAGGAAGGAAGGGTGACTTTGAACCTTGTCTAGAAGGAAGAGGACCATCAAGGCAAGATGGGGACAGGCACTGTTGCTAATGGGAACTTTGAAATTAAGTCGACCTGGTAGATAGAGCCTGTTGGGTCTGAGATAAGGGACCACACAGCAGAGTATCACACTGACTTACCAAAGCCAGAAGGGTCAGTACACTGAGACTTCCATTCAGAGTTATGACCCAAATAGAATTCTTGGAAGGAGCACTCCCCCAGTATATATTGTTGGAGCGGGGGAGTATTTGCAAGTCTGAATGTCTGTGTGGACAACTCACCACCCAGGAGAAATCCAGGAGGCTCATGGACTGGTGCAAAGACTCTGGGAACAGTTCAAGCATTAGAGTTCACCAGGACCCCTGGCGACCTGGAAGAAGAAAATTTTAGAAGCAGAAGGTGTCTCCCAGGCCCCACAATCAGGACTCCATAAGGGAACTTGAGAACCTCACAAGGTGGTCCATGGGTAGGGTGGGTTCCAAATGCAACATACATGACAGGATGGGGAAATTGGACTATGTAATGAAGCCTAAAGTGGAATAGACACTGGTGCCTTCTGACATCAATCTGAGGCCCATGCCATCCTGCACACAGATATGTGCACCCTGTACAGATACATCTACATGCAAATACAAAGCTTCTGGCTCCTCCCACAGCCCTGCTTCCTTACACAGGGGCAGCTTACACTGGCCCGAAGCAGGGCAGCTTGCCCTGTCCATGTCTCATTTCAGAGTATGCACACAGACTTATTTTGACCCTCACACAACCCTGCTTTACTGTTTCAGAGGTCTTTCGTTACCTGATGTAGAATTTAATACTGTGTCTTCTCACATCTACCTGTGTGCCATGACATGCATGTTTCTGCTCTCTCTCTCTCTCTCTTTCTCTAATAAACTTTTAATAAAGAATTCAATGCTCTCTGTGCTTTTCTGTCATCACCCTCTCCCAGACCCGCCCTAAATCTCCTGCCTCTGGTTACATGGTTCAGCTCTCAAGTCCAGTCCTGCATGCAGCTCCTAGGTCAGCATGCAAGGTTCCACCTTCCATACAGTCACCAGGGTACTTCAGACTCTAATCTCCACCTCCAGCAGCACAAGTATGTCAGCCATTAAGCTTCACCTCCAAGGCCAAGGTCTATTAGATCCCAAGTTCCACTCTAGCCCACAAGACAAGTCAGACCTCCCAGCTCTGCCTAAAGATCAGAGGTCAGTGCTCTGCCCTCCTGCTGGGGGCAATTCTCCCAATCTTACTTTACTTGATCACCCACAGAGGATGCAGCACTGACACACCCACTTTCTTCAAGTACCTGGCACTACCCACTCTCTCCAGCCTACAAGAGCAGTACCAAGTGCTGCTATCACCTCAGGGGCTCTGCTTCATTCACCCTCTGCCAGCCCCAGAGATACCTCACACTCAGGGTTCTACTTGTAGCTCCAAAGAAGAGTTTCACTCCCAGCTTTAACTACAGTCCTCAGGACAAGTCAAACTAAGAGCTCCACCCAGAGTTCAGAGGTTACCACCTTGCCCTGCCCAGTGCCTCCAAGTCACAGCCAACCCCATAAGCATTCAAGGCCACGCCCCCAACTCTACTTCATTATTCCACCTTTCTTTCCCTCCTTTTCGCCCTGCCTACCATGCAGAAACAACCAAAGCCATGCCCCCACTTCAGACCTCAGTATCTTCCAGTCAGTACTGGGTTTACAAGCTCACAACTCTGGGTGGGCCACATGGTTCAGATGATCCCAGCTCAACAAGCCTTTGACATGTAACCTCGAGCTATGTGTCCTGCTACTGATGCCCCCTACTTCTCATCTTGAATTTTCTCACCCCTTTCTACTCTAAGCCTTTCCCTCCTTCCTATGGCCCTGTCTCAGCAGAGCATCTTGTCCTGTCCCTTCCCTTACCTCAGAATCTCTGTGTCTCTCCTGCTCCCCCTTCCCAGTCCAGATTCCATTAGCCACAGGCTTCTACAGCATCTCCTAGTGGTCATTATAGTGAACTGTGTTAATATATAACTCCCAAGACTGGTTCTGATTGGGTCCATACATTGTAGTCCAATGCCTGGGCGGGGTTTAGTGCCATATATTCCCATGTACAGAGCATGCAAATACCTGTCTGTATTTACCCCTTCAAGAGGTGCTTTGCAGTTGGCAGCAGAGAATGACAATCAAAAAGCTATAGTCCAGGCTTTACTGCTAGAAGCATTGAGATCAGCACCATGAGGCTGAGCAAAAGTTGATTGGCAGGATAAAGTCCTGGAGTGAGGGAACAGCTTGGTATTGAGAAGTAGTCATAGCTGGCTTGCTTAAGGTAGCAGACTTCTACAGTGAAGCTTTGCATTCTGCTCAACACCCAGGCACATCTGAGTCATGTTCAAGGTGGGTGAGTTTCTTGCTGGGTGGAGCACTGTGCTGCTGGCGACTCTCCAGGATGGTCACTGGGCACATCCTGCTGCTGCCTGGGCAGCCCACAGTCTCCTCTCTCCACAGTACCCACTCCTGGCATTCATGCGTTCTGTCAGTCATCCTGAACCCAAGGATTCACTGTGTGGGAGGCAAATGACATGATCGTCCAGGCACAACTTGGTCCTATGTGGTTGTGAGGACCAGTCTTGCCTTAAAATGCCTCATGCTTCCGCCAAACTGTCAGGTCTGCAAAAACCTATGGACCACATCTGCTTCCTGTCAGGCTGCTTCTTTCTTGTTCTTTGCAAGGACACTGGAATTAATAGAGTCTTTGGCTGTACTGACTCCCTGAGGTTCTGCTTCTTATATCACCCAATCAGAGCCCTGGTGCAGTACTATCCTGCATGTGTTCAGGTGATATGGGATTGCCCTGGGGGTTGTGCATGTGACAGAGACAGCCCTGGGCATAGCCAGGACCAGGCTCCATCTCTCAGGTGATAAATGCTGCTGGGATGGCTGGCTTTGAACAAGCTTCTCCCTGCTAGTAAGGACATTCAAGCAGTTTTCACGAATGGGTAGGACTTTCAGGACAACGAAAGGATGGTGGAGTGTTCTATGCTCTCATGACAAAGAAGGGATTACTGCACGTCATTGTGGTGACAAAGAAATGGCTAAAACAAGAGATTCAACTCACTGTGGACAGAATTAGTCCAATCTCAGGGTAGAGCAAGACACAGAGGCAGCAGTTCAAACTCCAGTTTCTAAAAGAAGCAAATATCCATAGACAGCCAGGTGTCCCAGGGCCTCAGCCTCTCATTCCTGCCAGGGCCCAAGCCCTGTGAGAACACATGTATCCTAGATATAAGGAACCGCGACATGATGGAGAAGTTCTCCCAGTATCTCACACCTAGTGGTCCCTGAAAATTCTAAACCTGCTGCGAATAACCCCACATTGCAGTAAGATTGTTAAGCACCACATTTCCTTCAGAAAGAATATCTTGAGTGATGTTCACCCTACATGGCAATCTCTCATGGGAGATGCCCTCCTCACCTGATTTTTGGAGGGCTGCCTGCTGACTGCGGATCTTGCAATGCTGAAAGCAGGAAAGTGCTGGGCATAGCTAGAAGAGTTAGAGAAGCTGCTGACCAGCACTGTGTGGAACAAAGGTCCAGCACAGCCTGAAAACAGTTGTATCTAGTAATGAAAAAAAAGAGTGACCTTTTTAAGTCACAATGAAGCTCAGGGGCCTGGCCTCCCCACTGTATAGGAATGGAACCAATCACCAGGGTTCTGCACACTAAAATTACACAAGGGACATAGGGGTACCTTCTGGGAAATAGGACTTGATGCTTTGCCAAGAGCCTCATGCATCATGCCAGGTGCCTCAGTGCGAGATCTGTAAAGCCTGCCAGTAGCAATC
>JALPQD010000959.1:0-242377 GCA_023101885.1 Typhlomys cinereus | reverse complement strand
TGGTTTAACTATAAGCATGAAGGAGCCGGCCATTTGTTTTTTCAAATTATTGGTTAGGTTTGCATGATTCCAGTGCATGTGCTTGCAGGACACTGGAAGGTCTATTAGCATGTCCACTTCAGCACCACTCAGTGCCCACATCCTGGGGCATCTGGAGAGCGTGTGTCCATGTGGGAATCACACTGGGTTCCAGGGTACTTGCTGTCAGGTTCCCTGGGGATCATCTAGCACATGAATGTGAACATGAATGGGACTTTCAAATTCCTTGGGAATCCCATGTTACAGCTTGTCTCTATAGAAACTGCAAGACCTGCTATTCCCTTCTCTCTACAGGGAGGGGAAGACGGTAAAGTTGTCTCACTTCCCTGTGAATTTCCATGGCATCTTGTGAGAAATGTCTTTCTCCTAGCTGAGGACTCAGCCTTCTCCACATGACAAAGGAGGATGAGAGGTCACATGTCGTCTGAGGGATTACCACAGGTCCTACCACAAGTCCAGCAACAAGACTGTTGCTGACATAGAAGAGGGAAAGGCCTGAGATTTTCCTAGTGTCTCAGGAGAGGCTGTTACCTGTCTGTCTCAGCTTTGCCCATCATACTCCTGAAGGTGTGGTATTTATTCCCCAGCTTGACTTCCCTTTCCCATCATCTTCCCCTTCCTGGTTCCTTTCCCTTTCCTTTCTGATCCCTTTCTCTTTCCTTCTGTCTAACCTTTCCCTTGATTGTTTTCTTCCCCTTTACCTTTCTGAAGTCAAAACAGGCACATAAGTCAAGTGGGAATGGGGCAGACATATGTTAGTCCTCTGTCATCAGAAACATATTTATTAGCTTTGCAGAGAGGAGGGACACACAGTAGAGCTGAGATTTCCCCTCCTTCCATCTCCATAAGGTGCTGGTTCTTCAGGGAAATGGGGATCATTACACCTGACCATGTAGTGGTTCTTCATGTTCTGAGTCAGCCTGACACTACACCCATGGTTGTAAGGAGGAGGTAGGATCCCTAAAACTGTCAGAACTGGACTGACACCTTCTCAGATTCAGGAAGGCTCTCCTCCAATTATACTGACTTGTGTATCAGAGATGACATGATGTCCTCACAGACACTGAAGAAATCCACTGAGCCCTCCTACTTTCTGCACATGGAGCTGTGGTGCAGGTGGGTCTTCAGATATCATGGGAGCTAGGGGATAGATCATTGTGGGTTGAATGAGGAGCAGCCCTGTTCAGACACTTTGAACTCTTGTGGTGAGTGGCAAGCTGGTCACATATGGAGTAGGGTTCTGTGTAGACTCCCAGGGCACTAAAATAGAGTGCATGAATTTTCTGTCTGGCACGAAGCTAAGGGGTAAGGGTGGGAAGCCTGGGTTCCAGGGAAATGAGGAAACCCAGAAATGGGATCTGGGACTGAATCCTGGGATGTTGCCTTAAGATGGACAGGCTGGCCCAACAGAAGTGCTCAGGGATGGGGTACTATGGACCTGCAGACAGCAGTGGGCGGCAGTGCTTCGACAATTGCCTAGCATGATGCCAAGCCAAGTTCTGGACCAACAGAGATACTGACACAGTATTTGACCAGTTGTTTGATGTTTGTAATGGCATCCAGGAACATTTATTCATTAGCCCAGTGTTAACATTCACTCTTGGTTGTTATAACCAGTAAACAATAGGTGAGAAAGTAGAGCATGTGTCCTGAGGTCCCCAAGAACAGCAGGAAAAATGGTAGAGAATATTAAGAGGTATAGGAGAAGGTTTCAGGCTCCTGCTTCAGGGGACTTGAAGGACCACAGGGCAGTACAAATTGGGCAAGGAAATGAGGGAGCGGTCCTTTGTTTGGTCAGTTTTTCCTGAGACACTAGTTACCTGCACATCTCCATGCCCGACATGAGACATGCACAGGCACAAAGAGATGTGATCTAACACTTGCTTTTTTGTTCTTATTCTCTGAGTGCCCAGACACACCTGTGCACAGCCCTTTCCCTGGAAGTGAAGGGCATGCAACAGCCCTGCCCTTAGCTAAAGTCCCCGTAGTTGCCCACAACCCCAACTTTCCAGGCAGGGAGGCAGTACAGCGAGACTACATCCTGTGCTACCTCCCAAATAGCCAATGTTCTCCTCAACCCTAAGCTTCTGAAAAGAAATAAAAATATTTCTACATCTTTTCATTGTGCAAATATGAGCAAATTAAGCAGTTCTCACTGATGCAGTTCTCAGTGAAAGCAGTGAATAGGAAGCAACTTAATAGATGTAGACTGTAGACAGACACCCCCAACCAAGGAAGGAATTCTAGAAGTCATTCACCATAACAGAAACCCACAATTTGGTAATGGAGCAGTACCAAGATGGAAGATGTTCCCAAGTGACATGGTTACATAGCTGCTCTCAAGAAGTCCTATAGGATGGTAGAGAAGATTCCTGTTTGCACCTAACAATGCATACTGGAGGAGTTTTCTTTCCAAGAATTCTGTTTGGATTTGAAGTCTGAATGGCAGTCTTAGGTTTCCTGATCCTTCTGGCTTTGGTAAGTCACTGTATCCCTGTGCTGTATAGTCCCAACATGCTCTACTAGGTTGACTTCATTTCCAGGGTTCCTACATACAACAGTACCTGCCCCCATTTTGTCCTGGATGTCCTCTTCTTTCTAGACACAGCAATGAAGTCACCCTTCCTGACTCCTTAAGTATTTTGGCCTCTGAGTTTGTCTTGGAGGTCTGATCCTTCTCCACTGTTCCCTGCACGAGGCCTTGGAATCCGAGGCTGCATACCTTCCTTCAGAGTTTGCCGAAAGAGTCTATGTGGTCTTCTATGACAAAGTAAGTTTTCATTCATTTCTCTGAGCAGGGTCTTTGGTACACAGGGGCCGCTTATTATTAGATGTTGCATCCACTCAGGCCTGTCAGGCCTGTTATCCCTTTCTGTAATGAGGTGTGCCTCATTACATAGAGGAACCACAGAAGGAAGGGAAGGGAGGAGAGTGCCCCTTCCTCATGGGAGACTGTCCATGAAGGATGCCAGGGTTTCAAAGATCATTGGTCCAGTTAGTCATGCTTGCCTACCCTAAACATTTCTTGGAACATCAGCCTTCATCCTCTGAGAATCAGCTTTGACCCATTTTTTGTATAGCCTTCCCTGTACTGTGTGGGTCAACTATTGGGAGCTGTTGCTGAAGTTTTCACTGTGCTCCTGTTGTGAATATTGATGTTTCACATCAATCCCTCCTCCCCAGGGTTCTTAATCAAGCTAGTGTGGATTTGCTGTTCCCCAAGCATTAGCAACTATATGTAAACCCTAACATGGAAGCATGAATTATCAATCTTTGATATCCATGAGCCTCCATTTGTGATGAGCATGACCCAATAGAAGATGTTCCTGTGTCCAGTACAATGACTGATAGAGAGTGACTCATGTTAATAATCTCATATTTGTTCCTTCACCACTCAGCTTTCATTCTGTGCTGTAACTTACCCAGGGTGTCTTTTGCAGTTCACCTGCATGGTTGCTGATAAATTGCCATCAAACAGCTTAAGGGAACTAGGGGTTTATTTTCTTAAGATAGTCCAGTTACAGTTTGTAGTCCTGCTTGATGGGAGACCATGTACCTACTCTAGGGCTGAGGGAACTGGCCATACCATCTCCACATAACGGGTAAGAGAGGGATGATCCTTACTTGCCAGACCAGCATGTCTGGCCAAGTATACAGAACTCTCTCCACAAGCTCTCTGTATTTTATTCCAGAGCCTTGTCCCACCCACCATGATCTGGGCCTCCCCAGTCAGCTAGACAATCTCCTGCAGGTTTACACTGGGTTTGACATGACCACTAATTTTCTACAAATGTGCCCAGAGCTCAAACCCTCAACTGCCAAATTGACACCTGTACCTAAGACACTCAACCACTTGCCAACTTGACACAAAAACAGAGAACTTCTAAACTGTATCCATTAATCTTTGTCCCCATAGGTGTTAAAAGTTATGTTCAAAATATAAATATATTTCATAGATATTTCATAGACAAATTTAAAATATTCTTTCAATAAAACTTTAGTTCCAACATTTAAAAACTTCAGTTTTTTTAACTTTCAGAGAATGTTAAATCAAAATAAGTTAAATATTCTAAAATATTATTATGTTAAATACAGACACATTAAAACAGAAGTATGTTGGTACAATAAGAAAATATTAAACAGATCCAAGTCCATCAAATCACATACCACATATTTTACTTCAATATCAATCCTCTGTTGCTCATCACACAGTCACAGTGGCTCAAAGATTCTAGGCATAACCAGTCCCTGTTTGCAGCCCAAAGCTGTACAAAGCAGAATTCCTATGAACCAGGCTGAATCTCCACTTGCAGCCATCCTTAGCATACATCCCATTGTTTTGGCATCTCTAACAACACTCTGGGTTTACCCCTCTAGGTATAAGTTTCACCTTTCCTAGAAGGACTCTATGCCTGCTCCTTGGTGCGAAGCTTTTGCTGCTCTTCATGAATCCCTCAGTAGTATCCAAAACAAGTACCACCTGTGGGATGCTTCCAGATTCTGAAGGGAGGTTGAAATGTAGCTTGGTCCACTAGATCCAGAGCTATACCAAATTTTGTGTGCTGACACTAGAAAAACCCCTTTCTAGGCAGCCAAACTTACAAAGGTCAAGAAAGGTCTTTAAGGTGGGCTTTCAGCCTGTGAAGGAATCTGGGTTTTCAAACTTCAAAATTGCCATACAATGATATTCATGTTTTCCACCATCCCAGTGCAAGTCACTAGGTTTTCCTTCATTGATGTTAATTTCTCCAACAAGGGCAGCTTTTTGGCTGCCTGCCCTTTCCTCTTCCAAATCACGGCTATCAACACAGCTTTCCTCTATCAAGCAAACCAATCCATCATCTTTAAATTCAACTTTACCAAAGTAATTGTTCCTTGAATCACAAACTGAGCCCAAACAATACACAACTCTCTCAGCACTGCCATTATCCAAAAGGCCACTTTAAACTCTGTAGATGTTATTTTTATCCACAGTCTCAAAATTTTCAAACATTTCTTACCACCCCCTAAGAGCCTAAAGATGGGGAGGAGCAACAATGTACAAAATACTCCACACACGTTAGGGCCAAAGTAATCATAATAGGTCTTTGCATGACTTGCACAATGACTAACATGTCATTGACTCCCCCAAAGTCTAGCATGGATCACAGGCTCTAAGATCCTTAGAGGCAAGGGATTAACAGCCACAATAGTGTTCCTATACTAAAGGGGAACACAAAAAAAAAGTTCTAGGAAATGCTACTGAGTCCTTACACCTCATCAGAGAGGACCTAGAGGAAGTTCATGCACACTAAAGGATGCTCCAGGAATGGGGAGGGGGGACTAGGAGAAAGGGAGGGGGGAGGGAAAGGAAGGGGAAAAGGGAAGAGGGAGCAAGGGGATCCAGGTAGGGGTGGAGGGAGGAAGGGGAATGGGGAACCTATCAAGTTTGTATGAGTGGAAAAATAATTAAAAAAATCTTCAAACATTTCAAACTTTGTCCAGCAAAACCATTCAAAAACCACAAAATCCACATAGTCATATTTATCAGCAACACCCCACTTCTCTAGTGCCAAATTCTGTTGCAGTTGATCTGCATGGTTACTGATAAATCACCATCATACATCTTAAGGGAACAAAGTTCAGTTAAGTTATTGTTCTCAGTCCAGCTTGACAGGAGAGCTCACACCAACAGCATGGCTGAGGGAACTGGCCACACCATCTCTACATAATGGCTGAGAGAGGGAGGGTTCGTACCTGCCAGACCACCATGTCTGGCCAAGTGTACGCAAGGATGCCAACTCTCTCAACCAGCTCTCTGTATTTTATTCCAGGGCATATTCTCATCCACCATGGGCTGACCCTTCCCCATCAGCTAGACAATCTTCTGCAAGTTTGCTCTGGGCTTAACTCAACCACTAATTCACTACAAATGTGCCCAGAGCTCAAAAAATCAACTGTCAACTTGACACCTGTGCCTAACTATGACAGTGTCTTTGCTTTCTAGCCAACATGTGCCAGAGAAGGAGGTCAAGATGCCAGGCCCCTGTGTGATGACCATGAAGTTGTTTTCTTTTTTTCTTTTCCCTGTCCCCTGCCAATTACACACACATGAACCTGATCCTGAGTAGACCTCTACCATGTTTTCTGTCAACCCTTGCTTCCTTTCCCCCATGCAGATAGGATCACATGGCACCCTGCTGAGACCTGTATATATGGCTGGTTTTCTCTTCATAACACTCTCTGTGGACAGAAGAATCTGAACTTCGGTTGCCCATTGATCTGAGCTGTTGTATCAGGCTACATTTTCTTTTTAACGCTTCCCTTGTGATATTACAGTCATTATTCAAATAGCAGGCATGTTATCTGAAGGAAACCTCTAAATTTTATGTCTGGGTCCAGTGACTCTGAGGTTCTTTTCTTTATATGACATAGGCTGAGGTGGGGGACATTTGACAATGTCAGATGTCACCCATGAAGATGGTTCCCATGTTTGATTTATCCCAGTGTACTATTTCAGGAAGCCACATTCAGGCTCTGGTGTACACTTGAGATCACCCTGAAATCATTGAAAAGTATTTAAGAGAATCAGCCACAGTTAAAATGCACCATTTCATGATGCAAGAACATCTGTGGTATGATTTCCCTTCTTTTTTCACATTTTGTTTTTGTTTTTGTAATGTTAATGATTAGCCTGAGATCTGCAAGGATCTCAGCAAAATAAGCCTGACAGCTCCCTAGCTGTGCAGCTAACATGCTCCAACCGTCCGAAGAGCAGGAAGTAAAATCTCAGATAATGGACCATGTCCCTTGAAGCTGTTCCATGCCACATTCAGGGAAGTAACGGAGAAGTCCTGAGCCCCTTCCCAATGGAGGTCCCAGAGTCAGCAGGGACATCATGGAGCACTGAAATTGGACCTTCATGGTCAATCCCACTTTCCCTTTGTGTAGTGGGTGTCACTCTATTTAAAGTGTGCTTTGGGGCCAATTAAGCTTCTTGTCATGATGCTATAACATTCTAACTGTGGGGAAACCTTTCTACTCTCTGTCCTTGAGGTCTGAAATCTGGGAGAGGGGCAGAAGAGTGGAAGGTAAGGGCTGATTTGTTGGGGTGGCAGGCCTGCCTCTCCATGTACACCCTCTCCGTCTTTGACTGGCCAGTCTGAACAGAGCTAGTGTTCATCTGGGTCCATGTCCCCTTATAGAGGCTGTGGTGCCATCACTTCTCTGTCTTCTTGTAGTCCGTGCTTCTGACGGCAAGGTTCTAAGTTCTGCCTTTAGCCTGTACCAGTGCATGTGAAGGACAGCACAAGAGAAGAATGAAGAGGAAGAGGAAGCTGTAACCCTGTCGGGCCTTTTTAAACACTGAGCAGATGTCAGACAGGCTCTGCCCTGGTCAGCCTGATCCTGCATCAGAGTCAGAGCTGAATTTGTAAGTGATTCTAGTGCCCTGTCTCCAGCACGTTCTTTTAGCTGCCCTTGCAGCATGTGTCCACTGAGACTCTCTGTGCCCCCAATCCTGGGGTACTTCTGGCTTCCTGACTTCTGTTTCCTTTTCCAGCCTTGTATCCCAGGCTTTCCTGTCTCCTGTGGCCATACAAGCCTTTTCAGGTGTGCTAACCATGGGCCATTGATTGCTTCTGGCAGACTTTTGGGATCCCTTGCTGAGGCAATTGTCCAATCAAAGATGTCCTTATCAGGGCATGAAGATCTGTTTCCCAGCAGTTACCCCTAAGTCTCCTGTGTGATTTTTAGTTCACAGAATCCTGGTGAGTGCCTCAATTTCTATCCAGTGGGAGACATGGCCCATTAGCTTCAGTGTCACATACAGAGGTCACCCCTTTCATTCCTTACCAGTACAGCAGTCACAGAGCCGGTCATGAACTTCTCTAACTCTTCCAGCTGTGCCCAGCACTTTTCTTCTTTTAGCATTTGCAAGGTAACCAGTCAACGGAGGTGATTGGCAGCCCTCCAAGAGAAAGGTAAGGAGGGCATCTCCCATGAGAGATTGTCAATTAGAGTGAAGAATCAGTCAAGATATTTCTTCCTGAAGGAAGTGGGGTGCTGAGGGTCTTCTGGGAAAGGGGGTCATCCGCATCAGGTTTTAGAGTTTCCAGAGGCCACTGGGTATGAGATTCTCAAGAGCTGCTCTATCATTTCACTGCTCCCACGTGTCTTCACAGGGCTTGGGCCTCGACATGACTAAACTGCTGAGGCCCTGAGATACCTGACTGTCTATGGATATCTGCTTCCCTTAGAAGCCAGGTTTGACGCACAGTCTCTGTGTCTTCCCCTACCCTGATATATAGTGACTGTGTCCAAAGGAAGGAGAAGCTCATCCTTCCACTTAGTTTTTAGTCATTTCGTAGTCACACTCAAACTTCAGGTCAATCCTTTGTCTGTCACCGAAGCATCAATCTTTCCACCATGCTTACATTGTCTTGAAGCCACACCCATTCATGTCCCCTGTCTGAATGTCCTCTCCATTAGGAAGACACTTCTCCACAGCCATTCATCCCAGCAACATTTATCCGATGAGAGATGCAGCCTTATGCCCAAGTCTGTCTCTGTCACATACACGGCCCACAGGGAAATGTCATTGACACCTGAGCACATGCAGGATGGTACTGCTCCAGAGAATCTCCCTAGCTGACTGGATGATTTCAGGGAGGTCTCTGGCACCACATCTCTGATTGTGTGATTCACGGAGCAGAATCCCAGGGAGTCAATAGAGCCAAAGACTTTATTGGCCCCAGTGCCCTGGAAAAGAACAATAAGGAAGCAGCCTGGGAGGAAGCATGTGTGGTCCACAAGTTTGGACACACCTGAGGGTTTGGTCGAAGCAGGAGGGAGGTAAGAACAACACTGATCCTCACAGTCACACAGGCCTGGGTTGCTGGTTGAACGGTCACATCACATGCTTTCTGTGTCTGGCACATAGGTTGTGACTAGTTTCAGGATGACTGACTGAATGCCTGCATGTCAAGGTCAGATACTGAGGAGAAAGTAGACTGTTTTCCCCGGACAGCAGCAAGACTTAATCAGTGGCCATCCTGAAGCATCCCCTGCCCCACAGTGCCCCTCCCATGAGGAGCCTCAGCTCCCTGCACCGTGACACAGATATGTCTGGGTTTTGAAGGGGACATTATTCCAGCATATGAGGTTAGAAAACACTTGGAGGTCGATTAGCATGTCCACCTCAGCACCAGTCAGTGGCCACATCTTGGGGCACCAGGAACGCATGCTTTCAGTGGGAAACATACTTAGTTCCAGAGCTACTGCTGTCAAATTCCCTTGAGATCTGCTAGCACAAGAGTGTGAGCACAAAAGGGACACTATAGCCAGGGTTGAAAGGGGACGGTCGTTAAAAGTGTCAAAATTGGACTGTCCCCCGCTTATAGTCAGCAGGACCTTCCTCTCCCTGATGGAAAGACCCTGTGAGGAATCAGAAGTGACATGATGCCAAGCAGACACTGAAGAAGTCTGAGTAGGCCTCCTGCTTTCTATCCACAGAACTGAGTTGCAGAGGAGTTTTGGGGAGTTTTTGCAGGGGGAGCTGGGAAATAGTCAGTTTCCAAAGACCATCCTCATAGCTTGGATGAGGAGCAACCCTGTCCAGATACCTTTGAATTCTTGCAGAGACTAGCAACCTTGCCACAGGAAGGGGAGCGGTCAGTGGTGGTCTCTCAGAGCACTGACACAGAGCTCACGCTGTTTCTGCCTGACACAAAGCTAAGGGTTAAGGGTGGGGAAGCCTGGGTTCCAGGGAAATAAGGGAAGACAGAAATGGGATCTCAGCACTGATCCTGGGTAGCTGACTAACAGGGACACAATGATTCTAAACATGAACCCAGTGCTGTGGCACCATGAAACCACAGACAGCTGTGGACAGCAGTGCTTTGGAGATTGCCTAGCATTGTGCCCAGTCAGTTCCTCAACCAGCAGGGATACAGACTCCGTGAACAACCATATGGTACCTGTTTATGATATGTCATGGCATAAGGGGCACATTCATTCACTACCCTTGTGTGGTCATTTATTCTAGGTGCTATAAACAAGACACACCTGGTGAGACAACAGAGGATGAATCCCCAATGGCCCTTATAATTTTTTTCCTGAGATCTAGGGGATGAAAAGGAAGAGAATATTAACTGTCTATGGAGGTTTCAGCTCCAGAGACCTTGAGTGAGCACAGGGTAGTACAGGACTGCCCAAAAAGTATGGGGATGTGGTCCTGTGGTCAGAACCACCCAAGACACTAGTTACCTACACATCACTGTGCCCCAATTTAAGAGCTGCACAGCACACACACTGATGTGATCTCACAAGTTCTTTTCTGACTTTATTATACTACACAGATACCCCTTGCACGGCACAGCCTTTTTCCAGGAGGTCAAGGCCAAGCAATAGCGCTGGCCACAGGCAAATCCTCAGAATGCCCACCACTCCTCCTTTGTAGGCAGGGAACTGGCACAAGCAGACTGACACTAGCCCTGCTGTCCCCAATAGCCACAGTGCACGTCTTTAACCCTAACCTGAAGTAGTCCCCCAAACTACCACTATCTTCTCAAAAGAAACCAAAATATTTCTCTCTGTCTTTTAAGTGTGAAAATATGAGCCAGGTAAGCAGTTTTTACTGAAAGCAATGAATAGGAAAGCAGTTTGTCCAATGGAGGGCACTGAGAAGACTCCCCAACAAGGAAAAGCATTCTAGGTGTCATTCCTCACAAACAGAAACCCACAGAATGGGCATGTAGCAGTACTAGGATGGAAGGTGTTTGCGGCTGACGTGGTTACTTAGGAATTCATGAATGGTAGAGAAGTTTCCTGTGTGCACTCTCAGGAGTGAAAGACATGAAGGCAGGTGGTATCAGACTGCCTGCTGATAAGGAGGGGCACATGGTATAGTGAAAATCTACCTGCTGTTAGTGGACAGAATAAGGGTGCAACATCACAATGAAATCATCTGCAGTCACCAAAGAAGCCAAGCCACCTGAAGGTCCTCAGTTACTGCCTGGCTGCTGAGTCATATGGATCCCATAGGTAACCAGTGGGCCTAAATAGTGTGCTAGAGATGTTGTCTTCACAGCAAGGTAAGGGAATGATTAACCTCTTACTTTAGTAGATGACTTACTTTCTTTTGATATATCTCCTGGCACTCAGGAAGGATGACACTTGAGAGTAGATGCAACAGGATGGTTTGGGTGGTGAGTCACCATGTAGGAATGCTGTGTTAATTAAGTCCATGATGTACTTAAATGACCTAATGTGAACAACTGAGGAAGAAATAATCAGGGCAAAAGAATTATATTCCCAGTTGAGCAAGAATTCTCATTCAGTCCTTGGGTGCGATGATATGTTAATTACAGCCCAAAGGCCAGTATGGATTTTGCATCCTTTCAGTGGTCAGGAGGAGTGAGATTCAGTTATTTGTGAGTTACTTTCAAAGGGAAAACACTAGAGTCACCTTGGCCACTCCAGATCTGTGAAAGGCTGTAAGATGTAGAAGACTCCCCTGAGACCTTGGAGGCTTTAGCCCACATACTCTGAACTAATATTTCTTCTAAGTTCATTGATGTTCCTGACACACTTTTCTCATGCATTTGTGGACCTCATGTCATTGTACAGGCCTGTGAAAACTGGGTGAGGTTAGGTAGTGAATAATCAGGTCACTTGTTCTTGGACTAGATCAGAAAGTATCTATCACAAACATTGGACCCCATTTTCCCAAGGTATACCAAGAGTCCTGAAACCCTAATGACCACTGTGGTCCCCTGGTTCTTCTTGTAACAACAAGAGAGTTCAAAGGTGCCCTTCTCAACAGCAGGCCTGATGTAAATTGCTGGACTTTGGGGACCCTTGTCCAACTGTGGAATCCGTGGGAGATGTAAGGGAGTAAGTAAGATCTGAGGGAAGTATGCAAGGGATCAGCACTGTGAGGACAGTGTAATGTTAGTGCTGAGAGAGGTCATAGGTCCCATGGGAAACACACAGGAGGGGGAACCTCTTGACTTTGTTGGGCTTCACGATTCTGCAGGTGGCTCTGGAACAAAGGAACAGTCTGCGTTCTGCTACCTCTCCTTCCTCTCAGTGTCACCTGCACCATGAACTCAGAGATCTGTATGACGTTCTGCTCCATGGGCTGCATGCCCAGCACTGTCTCGTTCTCATCCCATAGTTGCTGAGCACAATCCTTGCTGTCAGAACCTGGCTCACCTGTGCAAAGCCCAGTGACCTCAGGTTGCCCTGCCAGTGAGTCTCCTGAACCCTTGGGTGCTGTGTTTCCAATGACCTCAGTGTACCCCACATCCTGATTCTGAGAATGTTATCATGATACTGAGAATGAGACCTTCAGTACTTGTGTACACACTATGTATCCATTCCTTGGGTGAGATGACATCAACATCTTCCAAAGGCCCAGGAGTTTCACTGTCACCCTGCATAGACAAAGAGAATGAGAGGTTGATTGAGGAAGTGATGGCTCCATGTAGAAATGAGCTGATTTCACTCCTCCTGCACAATAGCCTTTGTAAAGGGCTGCACATGCCTGCATGTTGGGCCATGAGAAGTCATAGACCATGCTGGGAGGGCCATGCACAGGAAGCAGAACCTCAGCTCAGCCTGCATGTTCCCCAGGGGTGCTCTGCATAGGACTGTATGGACAGGAGACGAGGTGTCTAGAGTGAAGGTTTTTCCCTGCAGGGACAGACAGGAATCCTGGCCATTCTGCTCTCTGCTTGGGCCGCATGAGTAGCATTGAGCCTAGGGCCCCATCACAGATTCTGTTGTCCAATCCTTATCTGTGTGTTTTATCCTGTTTTGTGTCTTGCTGAAGTTTTAAGTACATCCCATTAATCTCAGGGGTCTCCTGAAGTTACGCTATTCCGTCAGGGTCCAACCTGTCAGCTTGAAAAGAGCCTGCCATTACCTTTTGCATTCATTGTTCGGACCTTTGGGATTCAAGACCTCACTGCAGAGGTTTGTCAAGCTAAGCAAGCCAGCTGTGAATGCTTCTCAGTACCAAGCTGTGCCCTCACTCCAGGAATTTATCCTGCCAGTCAGCTCTTGCTGAGCCTCCTGGTGCAGATCTCAATGCTTCTACCACTGGATTCCTGGACAGCAGCTTTTTGATTGTCATTCTCAAGTTCCAACTGCAAAGCCCCTCTTAAAGGGGCAAATACAGACTGCTTCTCACATGCTCTGAACACAGTAATGTTTGCCTGTGAGCCACGCCCACACATTCAAAAGTATGGAACCAATCACAACCAGTCTTCAAGCTGAATGCATAAGGATTAAGGAGTTACATTATGAGGCAATATCCCATAATGACCAGTAAGAGATGCTGTGTGAATGGAGGTGGTTGATGTGATGTGGTCAAGTGGGCACAGCGCAAGAAGGAGGGTTCTTCAGGCAACCTGAAGGCAGAAGTAGAAATATTGGGACCTGGAGGGAAGGGAAGGGGCAAGATGAGAAGCCCAGCTGAAACAGGGACACAGGAAGGAGGGACGGACATAGAGAAAAAAGGTTTAGAAAATTAGGCATTTGGCATAGGGGGTGTCAGGAGCAGGGGACATGGTGGGAGGTCACATGAGAGGTTTGTTGAAATGGCATCAGCCTAGCCTTGTGTTCTGCCCCAGAGTGGCAACTTTATAAAACAAGTGTTGACTGTATTATGCTGAGGTCTGAGGTGGGGTCTAGGCTTCTGTTATTTTTGCATGATGGGCCGGTCCAAAAGGAGGGAGAGAAGGATAGTATAATGAAGTAGAGTTGGGGTGCATGACCATGAATACTGACCGGATGGGGAAAGACTTGGAGGCATGGGGCAGAGCCAGGTTGTGACCTCTAAACTCTGGGTGGAGCTGCTTGTTTGATTTGTCTTGCTGGCTGTAGGCAGAGCTGAGAGTGAGATTTCTTAGGGGTGGGTGAAGGTGGAGCCATGATCCATAAGGTGAGGGCTTCACTTGGCACTGGTCTTGGGGGCTGGAGCCAGTGGCCAGTGCCATGCACCTTGAGCAAATTGGGCATGTCAGTGCTGCATACTGTGTGGGTGGCATAGTAAAGTCAGATTGGGCAAAGTGCCACCAGGAGGAGGGAAGAGCAGTGACCACTGAACTTTAGGCAGAGCTGGGGTCTAACTTATCTTCTGGGCTAGAGGTGGAAGTTGGAATCTGACAGACCTTGGAGGTAACAGATGGTTTACATTCCTGGGCTACTGAGGTACAGATGTGAGTCTGAAGTACTCTAGTGACTCCATGGAGGGTGGAACCTTGCATGCTGATCTTGGATCTGCAAACTGGGCTGGATGTGAGAGCAGAAGAAGCATGTGGACACAGCCAGGTGATTTATGGTGGGTCTGGGAGAGGGTGATGGCAGAAAAGTGCAGAGAGAATCAAATTCCTTATTAAAATTGTATTTCTTAGAGAAAGAGACTGAGAGAGCAAAAAATGTGGCACACAGGTGGAGGTGAGAAGACACAGCATTGAATTCCACATCAGGAAAAGCAGGACCTCTGAAGAAATAGGGCTGGGCTCATCATCATGGTTTAGGTGCAGGGCTGTGTCAGGATCTAGGAAAGTCTGTTGTTTGTAGAGCCCGGAGGTTTGACATTTGCAGTGGGTCCCTGGACAAGTAGCCACCGTGACGGTTTTGGCAGGTGTAAGGGCCAGTGAAACTTGCTACTGTGTAAGGAGGCAGGTGTGTGGGAGGAACTGGGAGCTTTGCATTTGCATGCAGGTGTGTAAGGTGTACATACCTCTGTGCAAGAGGGCATGGAGAACCCAGGTTGATGTCAGGAGGCATCAGCCTATGTTCCACTTTAGTTGTTATGAGGCCGGATCTTTACATGGCCCAATTTTGCCATTGTGTCCTAAACATTGCATTTGGAATCCACTGTACCCCAGGACCACCCTGCAGGGCTCCTCTGTTCTCTTATGGAGTCCTGAGTGTGGGCCTGGGAACAGTTCTGGATTTGCCTGTCTAAAGTATTCCTCTTCCAGGTCCCCAGGGCTCCTCCTGAACTCTACTGCCAGATTTTGTTCCTACAGACAATGGACGAGTCTGGGAGCCTCCTAGATTTCTCCTGGGTGTTCAGGTGTCCGCACAGGTATTCAAACTTGCAGATACTCCCCTGTCCAAACAATGCATACTGGGAGAGTTTTTCTTCCAATTATACTGTTTGGATCCTAACTCTGAATGTTAGTGTCAGGTTTCCTGATCCTTCTGGCTTTGGTAAGTCACTGTGTTGTGTGGTCCCTTACAAATGACCCAAAGGGCTGCACTAAGTCAACTTCATTTCCAAGGTTCCCACATGCAACAGTTCCTGCTTCCATCTTGCCCTGGTTCTGCTCTTCCTTGTAGACATAGCTTTAAAGTCTCCCTCCCTGCCTCTCTTGCTTCCTTTCCTCCAGGCGGCCAGGATCACATGACAACCTGCTGAGACCTTTATTTATGGCTGGTTTTATCTTCATACCATTCTCTGTGGAGAGAAGATCTGTAGCACAGTTACCTGCAGACATGGAGGCCATGTTTCCAAGGATCTGAGCTATTGTGTCATGCTACAGTTTCCTCTCCCTTTGTGATATTACAGCCATTATTAAAATACCAGGTAACTTATCAGAGGAAAACTCCAAATGATATACCTGGGTCCAGTGACCCTGAGATTCCTTTTTTTATGTGACACAGTGTGGGAAGTGGAACAATAGACAATATCAGATGTCACCCATCAAGATAGTTTCCACTTCTGCTTTATCCCAGTGTGCTATTTGGGGAAGACACATTCAGGCTCTGGTGTACACTTGAAATCACCCTGAAAACATTGGAAAGTACACAGAAGTATTCAGGAGAATCAGCCACAGTTTAATGCCCCATTTGATGATGCAAATCATTAACATTACAAAAAAAGTGTGAAAGAGGCAGGGAAATCATGCCACAATCATTCCTTCTAGTCAGCTCTTGCTCAGCCTCATGGTGCTGATCTCAGTACTTCTAGCACTGGATGCCTGGACTGCAGCTTTTGATTGTCGTTCTCTACTGCCAACTGCAAAGCACCTTTGGAAGGGGCAAATACACACAGGTATTCACATACTCGGAACACAGTAATGTATGTCAGTAAATACTGCCCACACATTTGACTCCAATGTATGGAGATAATCAGAACCAGTCTTCACACTATGATTAGGGAGTTATGTAAATGATAATGACTACTAGGAGGCATTGTGGTAATGGAGATGGCTGATGGGATCTGGCCAAATGGGCATAGCACAAGATGGCAAACGCTTCAGGCCACCTGAAGGCAGGAGGTGGAACAGTTTGACCTGGAGGAAGGGAGGGGACCAGATGAGAGGCCCAGCTGCAACAGGGCCACAGGAAGGAGGGAAAGGCTTAGAGAAGAAAGGGGAAAGAAAATTCAAGATGAGGCATAAGGGGGGATCAGTAGTAAGGGACATGGTCTGAGGTTACATAAGAGAGGCTTGTTAAGCTGGGTTCATTTGAACCATGTGGCCAGTCTCAGAGTTGTGAGTTTATAAACCTAATGCTCACTGGAATATATTGAGGTTTGAGATGGGGGCAAGGCTTTGGTTTTTCTTGCATGGTGGGCAGGGCCAAAAGGAAGGAGAGAAATGGGGACATGGCCACAAAGACTGACAGCAACTGGAGGTAAGGTGCAGGGCCAGGCATTGACCTCTAAACTCCAGGTGACCCTTATAGTTTGACTTGCCTTGATTGGTATAGGCAGAGCTTGGAGTAAGACTTTTCTTAGGGGTTTGACAGAGAAGGACGCCAGGCTGCCAGGCCCCTGCATAATAACTGTGAAATCGTTTTCTTTCCCCATCCACTGCCAGTTTATCCCACATCCTCCTTATCCTGAGTGTATCTCTTCCCTTTTTCCCTCAACTCTTTCTTCCTTTCCTTCAGGCAGATAGGATTTCAAGACACCCTGCTGAAACCTGTGTTTATAGCTGGTTTTGTCTTCATAACACTCCCTGTGGACAGGAGAATCTCAACTCTGGTTGTCCTCAGACAGGGAGAACATGTGTCCATGGATCTGAGCTGTTGTGTCAAAGTGCATTTTCTTTTTAACTCCCCCCTTGTGATAGTACAGACATCATTCAAATACCAAGTAATTTTTCAGAGAGAAACTTTCAAATGATATGTTTGGGTCCAGTGACCCTGTGGTCCTCTTTTTTACATGACATAGATAGGGTGTGGGACATTTGGCGATATATGTCACCCATTACGATGGTTTCCAGGGGCTGGAAAGGTGGCTCAGGGGTTAAGCCTCTGCCTTGCAGGCGGAAGGTCCTGAGTTAGGATCCCAGATCCCACGTATAGACGCCAGGAAGAAGCAGGGGCGGCCTGCTCTTCTGGTCCTGGTGGGGCGGAGCCTGTGAATCCCGGGGCAGAGTAAACAAGAAGGAGGTGGAGGCGGTCCATGGTGGTTCCCGAATTCGTCCGTGGTTCTACACACACACAGACACACACACCCACACACACATGCACGCGCACATACATACGCACACACGCACAATTGAATAAAAAAAAAAAAAGATGGTTTCCAGGTTTGATTCATCTCAGTGTGCTATTTGTGGAAGACATATTTATGCTCTGGTATATACTTGAGATCACACTGAAAACATTGAAAAGTATACAAAAGTATTTAGGAGAATCAGACACAGTTAAAAGGCACCTTCTGATGATGCCAGAGTATTTGTGGCAGACTTCCTTGCTTCTTTCACATTTAGGTTTTGGTTTTGTAATGTTAATGATTTGCCTGTATTCTGAAAGTATCTCAGCAAAATTTGCCTGAGAGCTCACTAGCTGTGCAGCTAACATGCTCAACCCTACTCAAGAGCACAAGGCAAACTATCAGATAATGGATCATGTCCCTTGAGGCTGTTACATGCTGCATTCGGAGAAGTAATGGGCCATGTCCTTGAAGCCTTTCATGCTGCATTCAGGGAAGTATTGGAGGATTCCTGAGCTCTTTCCCTAGGGTAGTCTCAGAGTCAGCAGGAATAATCATGGAGCACTGCAATTGGACCTGCATAATCATTCACATTTCACCTTCATGCAGTGACCGGTGTGTAGCTATTACTCTCTTTGGAGTTGGTTTGTGACCATACTTCTCCTTATAGTGATATTGTAACATTCTAGCTGTGGGGGATGTGGCTACCTCTCTGTCTAAGTCTGCAGCTGAAATCTGGGTGAGTGGCCGAACCATTGAAGGCAAAGACAGGTTTCTTCTGGTGACAGGTCTAGCTTTCCATGTGCACCCTCTCCCTCTCTCTCTCTTTCTCTGACTGGCCACTCAATCTGAGCAGAGCTAGTATTCATCTGGTGTCCATGTCCCCTCATAGGCGCTGGGATGCGATCTCTTCCTTCTCCTTCTCATCCCTGATTTTGATGCTGAGATGCTGAGTGCTGCTCTCAACCTCCACCAGTGCATGTGAAGGAGGCACAGGAAGAGGATGAAGAGGAGGAGGAGACTGTATTCCAGTCAAGTCCTCTTCATACTGAGCAGTTGTTAGACATGCTCAGCCCTGGTCAGCCTGATCCTATAGGAACCTTAGATCAGAGTTTGTAAGCTGGTTTAGTACACATTCCTGAGACTGCTCGTGTAGCATTCGTCCTGCAAGCCTATCAGTGCCCCTAACTCTTGGTACTTCTTACTTCCTCACTTCCATTTCCTTAGGTCAGCCTTGAATCCCATGCTTTCTTGCCTCCTGGGGCCATGCAAGCCTTTTCAAATATGCTGAGCATAGACCATTGATTGCTGCTGGCAGGGTTTGTGTATCTCTCACTGAAGCACCTTGGCCAGACCCAGGAAGCTCTTGACAGAGCATCAAATCTTTTTTTCTGAATAGGTACCTCTAACTTTCCCGTGTGATTGAGGCCCTGGTAAGCGTCTCAATTCCTATCCAGGGGGCAGGCCCCAGCTCAGTGCTCAAGTGTCTCCTACACTGGTCATCTCTTTCTTTCCTTACCAGGTACAGTGGTTTTCAGGCTGTGATCAGTCTTTGCTCTGTTCAGGGCCGGCCAGCATCATTTCTAACTCTTCTAGCTCGCCCAGCACTTTCTTGCTTTTAACATAACAAGATCAGCAGTCAACTGAGATGATTGACAGACCTCTAAGAGACAGGTAAGGAGGGCATCTCCCATGAGAGATTGTCATGTAGGGCAAAGACTCAAGATATTTCACTCTGAAGGAAGTAGAGTGCTGAGGATCTTATGGGAAAAGAACTTTCAGAGACCACTGTATGTGAGATGCTCAGGGATCTTCTCTCTGCTCCCTCTGTCTAGCACATATATTTTCATAAGGCTTGGGCCTCAGCATGACTTAGGTGCTATGACACTGGGGTGGCTGGCTGTCTATGGATATCTGCTTCCTTCAGAACCAGGGGTTTGGCCCATGGACTCTGAGAATGTTGCTACTTTGAGGTGAGGTGGACTCTGTCCTCAGTGAGGAGAATACTTCCACTTAGCTTTTATTCAATTTGTAGACATCCCTAAACTCTTGAAGTAATCTCTTGTCTATCACTGGTGCTCAGGAAAGATGGTACTTGGGAGCAGCTGTAATAAGATGGTTTGGATGGTGAGCCACCATAGACAGCCGACTGGATGGCTGTCACCCATCTACAGCTCAATCCATAGAATTGTGATCCAACACATGTCCCCTCTGTAGAAGAAACTTGATCAAGTCAGTCTCAGATGTATCAGGGCCAGGACAATGATCCCACCCACGGAGGGCCACACTTGAAGGTAGGATCTTATCAGTGGATGATGAGGTTTCCTAGGTCAACATTCTCACACACTGTGCTGCCCCCACTCCAGGGGCATGTACATGTACATCCCTGGAAAATGGATAGAGGAGGATATGAGAAGGTGTCTGTTGAGTGAGTTTTTCAGACATCACTAGTCAGTTCTTGGGGGGTATTCAAGCAGGTGGTATGATGCTCTTTAGGTGATATCATGGGAACAATAGAGGAAACTAGAATCACGTTGAATAGAAATGCAATCTTAGTTAATCAAGAATTCTTATTCAAGCTTGTGTAGGAATCATCAAAGAGCCAGTATGGCCTTAGCACACTTACAGTGATCAGGAGGAGTGAGATTCTGTTTTGTGAGTTTCTTTTTAAGGTAAAATGCTAGAGTGATTCCACCACCCCCAGATTTCTGACCCTGAGACCTTGGAGGCTTTATCCCCCATATTCTGAGCTTCTAAGGTTATTGATGTCCTGACATACGTTTTTCATGCAGTTGTGGACCTGATGACATTGCATAGCTGGCTAGGAAAACGGTGTGAGTTTAGGTAATGAATAATCATGTCACTTGTTCTTGGACTAGATCAGAAAGTATCTGTCACAGATCTTCAGCCGCACCTCTCTGAGGTCTATCAAAAGTCCTGAGATACTAATGACCAATGAGAACCCCTGGTTCTTTCTACTATAGCAGAGTACAGTGGTGCTGTCCTCAATAGCAGGCCCAACGTAAAGTGCTAAGATTTGAGGACCCTTGTCCATCTGTGAAATCTCTGGGGATCTAAGTGAGTAAGTGAACACAGCTAGGGATCAGCTGAATGAGGACAATGTAAGGTCAGTGCTGACAGAGGTCCCAGGGCCCATGGGAAACACACAGGAGGGGGAATCCCTTGACTTATTTAGGCCTCACCATTAGGCAGGTGGCTCTAGTACACTGAGACAACATTCTGTCTGCATTCTGCTTCCTCTCCTTCCTCACATTGTCACCTACACCATGAACTCAGAGCTCTGTCTGTCCTGCTGCTCCATGTGCTGCATGCCCAGCACTGTCTGGCTCCAACCCCAGGGCTGCTGTGCACAACCCTTGCTATCAGAACATGACTCATCTGTGCAAAGCCCTGTAACCTTGGGTGGCCTTGTTAGTGAGTCCTCATGAACCCTCGGGATACTGAGATTAAGCACGAAACCCTTAGTGCTTATGTACCTTCTACATGTCCATTCCCAAATTGAGGTGACATCAAAATCTTCCAGTGACCCAGTAGGTTCACTATCACCTTGAATAGACAAAGAGAAGGGATTAGTGGAGGAAGTGATGTGATAGCTCCAAGTGACAATGGCCTGATTTCACTCCTCTTGCCCAATAGCCCTTGTAAAGGCCTGCACATTTCTGCACATTGGGGAAGAAGTCATGGGATCATGATTGGAGGGCTGTGCTTCATACTTGGAGGGCTGTACAGAGGAAGCAGAACCTCACCTCAGTCTCTGTATGTTCCTCAGCAATCCCCTGCATCAGGCTGTATGGACAGGACCTGAGGTGCTCAGAGTGCTGAGCCATTCCCTATAGGGAGAGACAGTCACCCTTGCTATTCTGCACTCAACATGGTTTGCAGCACCATCATTGAGCTGAGGGCTGCATGCCAGGTGCTGTTCTCCACTCTTGATCTGTGTTCTACCTTGTTTGCTGTCTTCCTGAGGTTTTAAGTACATCCTGTTAATCTTAGTTGTCTCCTGAATTTATGCTATTCTGTTAAGGTCCAAGCTCTCAGCATGAAAGGAGCCTGCTGTTGTCTTTCCCACTTATAGTTAGCTCTGGTGGCATGCAAGGCCTTACTGTAGAGGTCTGCTACCTTAAGCAAGCCAACTATGAGTGCTTCTCAGTACCACGCTGTGCTGTCACTCCGGGGCTTTATCCTGCCAGTCAGCTCTTGCTCAGCCTCGTGGTACTGATTTCAGTGCTTCTAGCACTGGATGCTTGTATAACAACTTTTTGATTGTCATTCTCTGCTGCCAACTGCAAAGCACTTTTTGAAGGGACAAATACAGACAGGTATTCACAGACTCTGAACACAATAATGTATGCCAGTAAATCCAGCCCACGTATTCAACCAAATGTATGGACCCAATCAGAATTAATCTTTATGCTGTATCAGGGACACAGTAATTGCACAATACACCACTAGGAGACGCTGTGGGTGATGGGGTGTGGCCAACTGCGTAGAGCAGGAGGAGGAAGAATAGTGGGACCAGAAGCAAAGGGAGGGGGCCAGATGAACCCTGTTGACCAGGAGCACAGAAAGGAAGGAAAGGATTAGAGAAGGAAGTGGTTAGAAAATTCAGGCATAGGGGTTTCAACAGCAGGGGACAAGGGGCGAGGTCATATGAAAGAGGTTTTTGACATGGGATCAGCTGAGCCATGTGGCCTGTCCCAGAGTTGTGAGTTTGTAAAGCCAGTGCTGATTGGAACTGAGGTCTGAGGTAGGGACAAAGCTTTGGTTGTTCCTGCATGGTGCACAGGGCCAAAAGGAGGGAGAGAAAGGTGGAATAATGAAGTAGAGTTGGGGGCGTGGCCACCGACAGGGTGGGTAGGGACTTAGGGGCATGGTGTGAGCCAGACAGTGACCTCTGAACTCTAGGCGGAGCTTGTAGTTTGACTTGTGTTGAGGGCTGTAGGCAGAGCTTGGAGTGAGACTTTTCATGGAGCCATGACTCATGAAGTGAGTGCTGCAGTTGGCACTGGCCTTGGGGGCTGGAAAGAGTGCCATATACATCCAGGAAAAGTGGGCAGGTCAGTGGAGGATTCTGTGTGTGGCATAAAGTAAGATTGAGGGAAGTGCCACAAGCAGGAAGTGGAACCTGGGATCTGAGCCTGAGCTTAATGGCTGACAACAACGGGCTACAGGAGGCAAAGATTAGAGTCTGAAGTACGCTGGTGACTGGATGGGAGGTGGAACCTAGGAGCTACAAACTGGGCTTGACTTGAGAGCCGAAGCATGTTGGCAGAGCCAGGAGATTTAGGTTGGGTCTAGGAGATGGTGATGACAAAAAAGGGCACAGAGCATAAAAGAGGGAGGGAGCAGAAACACGCAATCCATGGAAGACAGGTGGAGGTGAGAGAACACACCATTGAATTCTACATCAGGTAAAACAAGACGTCTGAAAGAGTAGGGCAGGGCTCATCATAAAAGGTAGGTGCAGGGCTGTGAGGGTCAAAAAAAAGTGCTGTTTGCAGAGCCCTGAGATGAGATATTTGTGTCCCTGGACAAGCAGCCAGCCTGGTAGTGAGGTAGGTGTTGGGGCTAGTGTAAGCTGCTGCTATGTAAGGAGGCAGGGCTATGGGAGGAGCAGGATGATGTGTATATGGATGTGAGTGTGTCTATGCAGGGTGCACATACCTGTGTGCAGGAAGGAATGGAAGCTCAGATTGATATTAGGAGGCATCATCCTCAGATCTTTAAACAGCCCAATGTCCCCATCCTGTCATGCACATTGCATTTGGAACCCACCCTACCCCAGGAACACCCTGCAAGGCTTCCCTCTTCCCTTATGGAGTCCTGGGTATGGGTCTGGGAGCCACCTTTTAGGTCCCTGCATCTAAAAGGTTCTTCCAGGTCCCCAGGGCTCCTGCTGAACTCTGATGCCTGAGCTGTTCCCAGAGTCTCTTGACCAGTCCTTGAGGCTCCTGGATTTCTCTTGTGTGGTCAGGTGTCCATGCAGATGTTCAGACCTGCAAATACTCCCCTGTACCAACGATATATATACTGGGGGAGTTCTCCTTCCAAGAATTTTGTTCAGGTCCCCTGATCCTTTTGCAACATCTAATATCTCTTACCCAACAGGATCCAACAGGTTGACTTTCAAAGTCATTAGTGACTTGGTTGTCTTCTTTCTACAAAGCTTCTAAATCACCCTTCCTGCCTCATATAATTATTTTGTCCTTTGAGTTGCCTTGGCAATTGTATTCTTCTGTAATGCTCCCTGCATGAGGCTGAATCCATTTTTTCAGAGCCTGCTGAAGGAGACTGTGGTCTTCTGTGATAAAGTGAGTTTTCTCTGAGTAGGTCCTTGGGACATAGGGGCTGTTTATTAGATGTTGCATCCACTCAGGCCTTTGTTAATTGAGATGTGCCTATTGTTGCTCTGGGGATCTTCTGGGGATGGAGGAACTGGAGAAGGGGAGAGTGCCCCTTTCTCAGGGGAGACTGTCCATGAAGGATGCAAGGATTCAAAGATAACTGGCCCAGTTAGTCATGTTTGCCTACCTTAAACATTTCTTTGGCCCAATCTATGTCTACCCACAGTGTGGGTGAACTGGTGAGAACTGTTGCTGAAGTCTGTAATGTTTGTTCTCTTGTTCTGGTGTTTTACATCAATCCCTACTCTCCACATAGCCTCATATAGCTACTTTGTATTCAGTGTTCACTTGTTCACCTAGCAAGTGTAAGTATTATTATCCATCTTTGGTGCCAGTGAACCAACAGAAGGCAGTCTGGTGTCCACTACAATGACTGATTGTAAATTTCTTTCACCACTCAGTCAGTCACAAAGCAGCATTTGATGTGGCATGATTTCCTTGCTTCTTTCACATTTTGTAATGTTAAAGATTTGCTAATGTTAGCAAATTTGCTGACAGTACCCTAGCTGAGCAGCTAACATGCTCAATCTTCTCAAGAGCAGCAGGCTTTCAGGTAATGGACCATGTTGTAAGTATTGGAGTCCTGAACCCCTTGCCAAGGGAGTTCCCAGCAGGGATAATCACAGAGAAGGTGCCCATATAGTCATTGCCACTTCTGACTAAATGTGACTCTTGTCAGAATGGGGTTTATGGCCATTCATGCTTCTCATCGTCATGATGCTATAACATCATAGCTGTGGGGAATGCGGCCACCTCTCTATCAGATCTGGAGCTGAAATCTGGGTGAGGGACAGAAACATGGCAGGCAAGGGCTGGTTGGTAGATCTTGCTCTCCATGTGTATCCTCTCTCTCTCTCTCTCTCTCTCTCTCTCTCTCTCTCTCTCTCTCTCTCTCTCTCTCTCTCAGGCTGCCTGGGTCCATGTCCTGTTAGAAGGGTTGTCGTGCCATCTCTTCTGTCTCCTGCATGTCCCTGCTTCTGATGCTGAGATGCTTAATGCTAGAGCACAGGAGGAAGAGGCTATATCCCAATCAAGCCTTGTTCTCACTGAGCAGTTGTCAGAGGTGCTCTGCTCTGGTCAGCCTGATCCTGCAGGTGCAGCAGATCCGAGTTTGTAAGCTGTTCTAGTGCACATTCCTCAGTCTGCTCTTGTAGCATATGGCCTCTGAGCCTCTCTGTGCCCCTAACCCTTGGTACTTCTTGGTTCCTCACTTCCGTTTCCTTCCTTCAGTCTTGAATGCTGTGCTTTCCTGCCTCCTGTGGCCATGCAAGCCTTTTCAAATGTGCTGAGTATAGACCATTGATTGATGCTGTCAGGCTTTGTGGATCCCTCACTGAAGCACCTTGGCCAGATCCATGATGCCCTTGACAGAGCATCAAGTCCTGTTTCCCAGCAGGTCCCCCTAATTCCTCTGTGTCATTTCAGTCTGCGGGACGTTTCCTATGTAGTCTGAAGGACCAAGCTTCAGTGTCTCCTACAATGGTCACTCCTTTCTTTCCTTACCACGTATAGTGTTTTTCAGGCTGTTTTGCCCTGTGCTCACCCAAGTCCCCTTCTCAAGATTTATCTTCTCTGCCATTTCTTCCTCCTGTTCTTGGGCCCAAACATCTGGGGGACCTTGAACACGGAGCGCTCTGCTTTCTCAAGTACTGTTTACTGGTTCCAGTAAATACCGGGCTAATGAATAAATGTTCCCGGATGCCATTACGTGATGAGCAACAGAAGATGGACACTGAAGTAAAGGATGCGGTATTTGATTTGCTAGACTTTGATCTTTCTAATGTTTTCCTATTGTTCAAGATCCTTTTGTTTTAATGTTTTAAAGTATTTGACTTATTTTGATTTAATACACATTTAAGGTTAAGAACATTAAACTTTTAAAATGTTGGAAATGAAGTTTTAATGAGAGAACATTTTAAATTTCTATGAAATATATTTATATTTTTAAGATAACTTTCAACATCTGTGGGGACAAGGATTGGAGATACAGTTTAAAAGTGCTATGTTTTTGTAAAAAAAAAAAAAAAATCTACCAACTATTCCCTGATGATCTTGCCAGGCAATTGGCCAAGTACTGCTGCCCACCGCTGTCTGCAGGTACCCAGTACCCCATCCCTGGGCACTTCTGTTGGACCAGCCTATCCATCTTAAGGGAACCTCCCAGGATTCAGACCTAAGATGCCATTTCTGGGTTCCCTCGTTTCCCTGAAACCTGACCCCTTAGCTTCATGCCAGACAGAAAATACATACACTCCATTTTAGTGCCCTGGGAGGCTACCACAGAATCTTACTCCATATGTGGCAAGGTTGGCACTCACAAGAGTTCAAAGTGTCTGAACAGGGTTGCTCCTTATTCAACCCACAAGGATCTATATCCCCCAGTGCCCATCATATCTGACAACCCACCTGCACCACAACTCCATGTGCAGAAAGCAGGAAGCCTTAGTGGATTTCTTCAGTGTCTGTGAGGACATCATGTCATCTCTGATACATAAGTCAGGGTAATTGGAGGAGAGCCTTCCTGACTCTGAGCAGGTATCAGTCCAGTTCTGACAGTTTTAGGGACCCTACTTCCCCCATACAACCATGGGTGTTGTGTCAGGTTGACTCAGAACATGAAGAGCCGCCACATGGTCAGGTGTAATGATCCCAATTTCCCTGAAGGACCAGCACTGAAGGAGAGAAAATCTCAGCTCTACTGTGTGTCTCTCCCCCCTGCAAAAGCAGTAAATATGGTTGACAGAACTCTAACATATGTCTGCCCCTTTCCAACATGGCTTATGGCCATCCAGCCTGTGTTTGAACTCAGGAAAGTTCAAAGGGAAGGAAACAAAGGAAAGGTTAAACAGAAGGAAAGGGATCAAAGGAACCAGGAAAGGGAAGGTGACGGGAAAGGGGAGTCAAGCTGGGGAATAAATGCCCATTATCACACTTTCAGGAGTAGGATGGGCAAAGCTGAGACTGACATATCTCTTGAGACACTAGGAAAATCTCAGGCCTTTCCCTCTTCTATGTCAGCAACAGTACTGTAGGACTTGTGGTCATCCCTCAGATGGCACATGGGACCTCTCATCCTCCCTTGTCATGTGGAGAAGGCCGAGCCCTCAGCTGGGAGTAAGACACATCTCACAAGATGCCAAGAAAGGCCACAGGGAAGGGGAAAACTATGCTGTCCTTCCCTTCCATGCAGAAAGAAGGGAATACATAGAACTAAGCCAGCCTAATCTCCCCCCATCCTGAAGCTCAGGGACATCTGCGGAAGAGGGGGCGGTAAGATTGTAAGAGCAAAAGGATAGGGGGAGCAATGATTTGAAGAGTCTCCACACTAGATAGGGCTGAAGCAATCATAATAGGACTTTGCATGCCCTGCGCCATGTCCATCACACTATTGACCTCACAAAGTCTAGCATCGGCTAAAGGCACCAAGATCCTTGGAGGCAAGGGATTGATGGCCACAGTAGTGTTCCTATGCTTAAGGGGAACATGAGAAAGGGTTCAGGGAAATGCCACTGGGTCCTTTTACGTCATCGGAAAGGAGGACCAAGAGGAGAGTTAGGCATACACAATAAATGACTCTCTGGGAATTGGGAGGGAGGCACTGGGAGATGGGGAGGGAAGGAGGGGGAGCAGGGGGTTCGGGGGGAGCAGGAGGGGGGAGGGAACTGGTTTACCTATTAAGTTTGTATGAGCGGAAATAATAATAAAAAATGTTAAAAAAAAAAAGAAAGAAGGGAATAGCAGAAGACGAGCAGTAACACGGGATTCCCACAGGATTTGAAAGTCCCTTTTGTGTTCATATTCATGTGCTAGATGATCCCCTGGAACACAGTATGATTCCCACATGGACGTACACTCTCCAGGTGCCTCAGGATGTGGGCACTGACTGATGTTGAAGTGTACATGCTAATAGACCACCTGCAATAGAAACACTTGCACTGGAACATGCCCCCTCAACACCCAGACATATCTGAGTCATGTTCCAGGAAGCTGAGGTTCCTGCTGGGTAGAGCACTATGTTGCTGGGTACTCTTCCAGGATGGGCACATCCTGCTGCTGCCCAGGCAACACAGTCTCCTCTCTACAGTACCTGCCCCTGTCATCCAGGCATTCTGTCAGTCATCCTGTGTGATCTTCTTCTTTCCAAGGACACTGGAGCTAATACTCTTTGGCTCTACTGAATCTGGGTTCTGCTTCCTGCATCAGCCAATCAGAGCTCTTATGCAGTACTATCCTGCATGTGTTCAGGTGGCATGTGTTGGTCCTGGGGGTTGTATATGCCATGGAGACAGCACTGGGCATAGCCAGGCTCCATCTATCATGTGATAAATTTTGTTGTTGGAATGGCTGGCTTTGAACAAGCTGGCTTTGAACAAGCTTCTCCCTACTAGTAAGGACATCCATGCAGGTGAAATGTATGGGTATGACTGGAAGACAACATCCTTTTGTTGTGTTCTATGCTCTGGTAACAAAGAAGTGACTAAGAGGAAAACAAGAGCTTCTCCTCATTGTGGAGTCCTCCTGATCTCAGGGTAGAGCAAGACACAGAGGCAGCAGTTCATACCCTGGCTTCTGAAAGAAGCAGATATCCATAGACAGCCAGGTGTCCCAGGGCCTCAGCCTCTCAGTCCTGCTGAGGCCCAAGCCCTGTGAGAACACATGTATCCTAGACACGGGGAACAGTGACATGACTGAGAAGCTCTCCCAGTATCTTACACCCAGTGGCCCTCGAAAACTCGAAACCTGCTGCCGATGACCCCACATTCCCATAAGACCCTCAGCAACCCATTTCCTTCAGGGAGAATGTAATGAATGAGTGTTCACCTTACATGGCAATCTCTCCCTACCTGACTCTTATAGGGCTACCAATCATCTCAGCTGAATGATGATCTTGCAATGCTAATAGCAAGAAAATTCTGGGCTCAACTAGAATGGTTAGAGAAGCGTCTGGGGTTAGAGAAGATCTAGCACAGCCTGAAAACCATTGTACCTGGTAAGGAAAGAAAGGAGTGACCTCTTTAGGGGTCACCGAAGCTCATGGGCCAGGGCCTCCTCACTGGATAGGAATGGAGTCAATCACCAGGACTCTGCACACTAAAACCACACAGGGTGGTTAGGGGTACCTGCTGGGAAATAGGACTTCATGCCCTGCCAATGGCCTCATGGACCATGCCAGGTGCCTCAGTGAGGGATCTGCAAAGGCCGCCAGCAGCAATAAATGGCCCATGCTCAGCACCCTTGCTCAGCACCCTTGAAAAGACTTGCATGGCCACAGGAGGCAGGAAAACACAGATACAAGGCTGGAGGAAGGAAACAGAAGTCAGGAAGCCAGAACTACCCCAGGGTTAGGGGCACAGAGAGTATCATGGGACACATGATGTAAAAGCAGCCAAAGGAATGTGCCGGATACAGGGCACTAGAATCACTTACAAACTCGACTCTGACTCTGCTGCAGGATCAGGCTGACCAGGGCAGAGTCTGACATCTGCACAGTGTGAAAAAGGCCTGACTAGGATATAGCCTCCTCTTCCTCTTTGTCCTCCTCATGTGCTGTCCTTCATACACACTGGTGGAGGGTGAGGGCAGCACTTGGCAGCTCAGTGACAGAAGCAGGGACTACCAGGGGACAGAGAAGAGATGACACCACAGCCTCTCTCAGGGCAAAGGGATACCAGTTGAATGCTATCTCTGCTCGGCCTGCTACTGAAAAAAACAGCCCTTGTTGCCACAGTTCTGTCACTCATTCAGATTGCCGCTCCAAACCTGATGGACAGATAAGATAGGTCACTAACACCTAGGATGTTATAGCATTATGGCAAGGAGAAGATGAATGGTCCCAAATCCCACTCTGAAGAGAGTTACAGCCACAGACTGGCCACTGGACAAAGGGGAAGTGGGAATGACCATGTAAGTCTAATCCCAGTGCTCTGTGATTATCTCTGTGGACTCTGAGAAGGGGCTAAGGAGTCCTCCGTTATTTCCATGAATGCAGCTTGTAAGAGCTTCAAGGGACATGATACCTCAGAGTTTGCCTGCTGTTATTGAATAGGGTTGAGCATGTCAGCTGTCCATCTAGGGAGCTATCAGGCTAATTTTGTTGAAATAGACAAACATCAACATCACAAAACCAAATCCAAAATGTGAAAGACCAGGGAAACATGCCACAAACATGTTTGTCTCATCAAGTGGCACTTTGTAACTGTGGCTGATTCTCCTAAATGCTGTTTTGTACTTTACAATGTTTTCAGGATTATCTCAAATGTACACTACAGCCTGAATGCGTCTTCCCCAAATAGCATAGAGGGATAAATCAAACTTGCTAACACCCGATATTGTCTAATATCCCTCATCCCCAATCTATATAATGAATCTCAAGGTGACTGGATCTAGATATATCATTTGAAGTTTTCCCTCTGATAAGGTACCTGGTAATTGAATAATGGATGTAATATCACAAGGGCAGAGTTAAAAAAAAAAATGCAGCCTGACACAACAGTGCAGATCCAAGGAAACATTTCCTCCATGTCTGAGGGCAACTGAAGTTCAGATTCTCCTGTCCACAGGGAGAGTTATGAAGATAAAACCAGCCATGACTACAGGCATCAGCAGGGTGCCATGTGATACCATCAGCCTGGAGCAAAGGAAGCAAGGGTTGAGGGAAAACTGAGAAGAGGTTATTCAGGGTCAGGAGGATGTAGATGAAATTAGCAGAATCAAGCTCACAGTCATCACGCATGGGCTGGCAGCCTGGCATCCTTCACTGGCATGTCTTGGCTACAAAGGAAAGGGGCTCCAGTTAAGTTAGAGCACAGAAGGAAAGCTGAGTGGTGAAGGAACCAATATGAACTTGTTAACATGGTTCGCGCTCTGTCAGTTATTGTACTGGACACTGCAGTGTCTATTGGGTGGAACAAATAACAAATGAAGGTTCATGGGCATCAAAGATTGATGTTGGGATTTAATTACAGTAGCCAGTGATAAGTGAACACTGAATCCAAAGTAGCTGGATGAAGAGCTGTGGGAAAAAGGGATTGATGTAAAACACCAGAATTCACAACAGGAGGACAGTGTGAACATCACCAACACGTCGCACCAGTCCACCCACAAAGGACAGGGAAAACCATAGAAACAATGAACCAAAGCTTATTCTCAGAGGAGGAAGCCTGATGGTCCAAGAATGTTTAAGGCATGCAAGTATGACTAACTGGGCCAGTGATCTTTAATACTCTGGCATGCTTCATGGACAATCTCCCATGAAAAAGGGGCACTCTCTCCTTCCCTCCCTTCTGCAGTTCGTCGAGCTCAGAAGGTCGCCAGAGTAAGAATTGGAACTTCTCACTACACATTTGGATAACAGGCCTGAGATGACATAACACATACTAAGCAGCCCGTGTGTCTCCCAGAACCCTACTCAGAGACACACATACTAAGCAACCTGTGTGTCTCCCAGAACCCTACTCAGAGACATGAGTGAAAACTCACTTTACAACAGAAGAACGCAGAGATTTTTCAGGAGTCTGTGAAAGAACAGATGCAGCCTGGGGTTCCAAGGTCTTATGCGTGGAACATTGGAGAAGTATCAGACTGCAAGACAATGCAGGGGCCCAAATACTTAAATGAGGCAGGAAGGGTGACTTTGAACCTTGTCTAGAAGGAAGAGGACAATCAGGGCAAGATGGGGACAGGCATTGTTCCTAAAGGGAACTTTGAAATTAAGTCGACCTGGTAGAGCCTGTTGGGTCTGAGATAAGGGACCACACACCAGAGTGTCACACTAAATTACCAAAGCCAGAAAGATCAGTACACTGAAACTTCCATTCAGAGTTATGACCAAAAATAGAATTCTTGGAAGGAGCACTCCCCCAGTATATATTGTTGTAGCAGGAGAGTATTTGCAGATCTGAATGTCTGTGTGGACAACTCGCCACCCAGGAGAAATCCAGGAGGCTCATGGACTGGTGCAAAGACTCTGGGAACAGTTCAAGCATTAGAGTTCAACAGAACCCCTGGGGACCTGGAAGAAGAACATTTTAGATGCAGGAACCCAGAAGGTATCTCCCAGGCCCACAGTCAGAATTCCATAAGGGAACTGGGGAGCTTTGCAAGGTGGTACTGGGGTGCGGTGGGTTCCAAATGCAATGTGCATGACAGGATGAGGAAATTGGGCTGTGTAAAATACCTCTCATAAAATCTAAAGTGGAATTGAGGCTGATGCCTCCTGACATCAACCTGGGGCCTCATGTCCTCCTGCAAACAGACATACCACCCTGCATAGACACACCCACATGCAAATACAAAGCTGGCTCCTCCTATAACCCTGCCTGCTTAAACAGAAGCAGCTTACATGGGCCCCAACACCTACTTCACTGCCAGGCTGGCTACTTGTCCATGGACACAATGCAAATGTCTCATCTCAGGGCTCTGCAAACAGACTTTTTCTGACCCTCACTTGGCCCTGCACCTAACCCTTTATGATGAGCCCTGCCCCACTGTTTCAGAGGTCTTACTTTACCTGACGTAGAATTTAATACTGTGTTCTCTCACCTCCACCTGTGTGCCATGGCATGCATGTTTCTGCTCTCTAACCCTCTGGAATTCGATGCTCTCAGTCGTTTTCTGTCGTGACCTTCTCCCAGACCTGCCCTAAATCTCCTGCCTCTGGTTACATGGTTCAGCTCTCAAGTCCAGTCCTGCATGCAACTCCTAGGTCAGCATGCAAGGTTCCACCTTCCATACAGTCACCAGGGTACTTCAGACTCTAATCTCCACCTCCGCCTCCAGCAGCACAAGTATGTCAGCCATTAAGCTCCACCTCCACTTCCAAGGTCTATTAGATCCCAAGTTCCACCTTTAGCCCACAAGACAAGTCAGACCTCCCAGCTCTGCCTAAAGATCAGAGGTCACTGCTCTGCCCTCCTGCTGGGGGCAATTCTCCCAATCTTACTTTACTTGATCACCCACAGAGGATGCAGCACTGACACACCCACTTTCTTCAAGTATCTGGCACAACCCACTCTCTCCAGCCTCCAAGTACAGTGCCAAGTGCTGCTCTCACCTCGGGGGCTCTGATTCACCCTCTGCCAGCCCCAGAGATACCTCACACTCAGGGTTCTACTTGTAGCCCCAAAGAAGAGTTTCACTCTCAGCTTTAACTACAGTCCTCAGGATAAGTCAAACTAAGAGCTCCACCCAGAGTTCAGAGGGTACCCTTGCCCTGCCCAGTGCCTTCAAGTCACAGTGAACCCCATAAACATTCAAGGCCACACTCCAACTCTACATTCTTCCACCTTTCTTTCCCTCTTTTTCGCCCTGCCTACCATGCAAAAACAATGAAAGCCAAGTCCCTTCCTAAGACCTCAGCATCTTCTGGTCACTGAACTCACAACTCACAACTTTGGGGTGGACTACATGATTCAGATCATCCCAGCTTAACAAGTCTCTGACGTGATCTCTAGCTTTGTCTCCTGTTACTGATGCACACTATTTCTTTTTTTTTTAACATTTTTTATTATTATTTCCGCTCATACAAACTTAATAGGTACACCGGTTCCCTTCCTCCTCCCCCCCAACCCCCCTGCTCCCCCTCCCCTCACCCCTCTCTCCCCATCCCCCAGTGCCTCCTCCCCCCAATCCCCGGAGAATCCTTTAATGTGCATGCCAGACTCTCTCCTCTGGGCCCTCCTCTCCGATGATGTACAAGGACCCAGTGGGATTTCCATGAACCCTTTCCTGTGTTCCTCTTAAGCATAGGAGCACTACTGTGGCTGTCAATTCCTTACTTCCAAGGATCTTGGTGCCTTTAGCAAATGCTAGACTTTGTGGGGTCAATAGTGTGTGGGACATTGTGGAGGGCATGTAAAGTCCAATTGTGATTGCTTCAGCCCTAACTTGGATGCACACTATTTCTAATCTTGAATTTTCTAGCTCTTTCTACTTTAAGCCTTTCCCTGCTTTCTATGGCCCTGTCTCAGCAGAGCATTTTGTCTTGCCCCTTCCCTTACCTCTGTCCCTGTTGCTTCATGTTCTAGTCCAGGTCCCATCAGCCACAGCCTTCCACAGCATCACCTAATGGTCTTTATAGTGAATTGTGTAAATACATAACTCCCAAATCATTTTGCCTACAGTGTGAAGACTGGTTCTGATTGGCTCCATACACTGGAGTTAAATGCCTGCACTGGGTTATAGGGAACAGTAAGGCTGGTGTCAATCACTCTGTGCCAGTACCTTGCCTGGAAAGTAGGAGGGGGGGTTCCTCAGAGGACTTTGCCTATGAGCAGGGCTATTGCCTGGTCTTCACTTTCTGGGAGAGGGCTGTGCTGTTAAAGGGGTGTCTGTGCACTCTAGTAAGACCAGAAAAGAAAATGAAAGAACACATCAGTATACATGCTGTGGAGCTCTCAAATTGGCACCCAGTGATGTGCAGGTAACTAGTGTTTCAGCAGGATCTGACCACAGGACAGCACCCTCATATGTTCTGGGCAAGCCTGTACTGCCGTGGGCTCACCCCAAGCCCCTGGGGCAGGAGTCTGAAATCTCTGTGAGTATTAGAGTTCTCTGCCTCTTCATCCTCTAGGTCTCATGGAAAGAAACATGGGGGCCCTTGTGTACATATGCTCCATTGTCTTACCAATTGTGTCCTGGTCACGGCAGCCTAGATAAATGATAACACAAGGCTATTGAATGAATGTGCCTCTGATGCCATGACACGTTACAAACAGGTACCAGCTGTTAGCCAGCTGTAGGAGTACCTTGCTGGGCCAGGAGTGGACTTGGCATAATTCCAGGCAATTGCTAAAGCACTGCTATCTACTACAACTGTCTATGGGTCAACAGTGCAACAGCAGTGGGCTTATGTTTAGGATCAGCCTGTCTCTCTTAGTCAGCTTCACAGGATCAGTCCTGAGATCCCATTTCTGGCTTCTATTACTTCCCTAGAACCAAGGCTTCTCCAACATTAACCCTTAGATTTGTGTCAAGCAGAAGCACTGTGACCTCTGTATTGGTGCTCTGGGAGCCCACCACTGACCCCCTCCTTCCTGTGGCAAGGTTGTCTTTAGAAACCCACTATTATCCATCTCCCATTGTATTCCCAACCCCACTTTACATCGCAGCTCCAAGGGAAGAAGGCAGGATGGCTCTTCAAATTCCTCCAGTGTCTGCGATGACATCACTTCTCATTCATCAGAGGTTCTTTCCAACTCAGGGCAATCACAGGAGAGTACTGCTGACTCGAACAGGTGACAGTCCAATTCTGACAGGTTTAGAAACATCCCCTCCAAACACAGGTCCCTTTCGTGCACACATTCATGTACTCACAGATCTCTAGGGAACTTGACAGGAGTGTATCTGGATCCAACTATGTTTCGCATCCAGACTCATGCTTTCCAGGTGCCCAGAGTTTTGGCCACAAAGAGGTGCAGAGAGGACAGGCTAATAGATGTCTAGGTGTCACCCAACCTCATGTGCTACGACCATGTCCCCCTCAACAGCCAGACACAACCATGTTATGTTTCAGGGAGCTGAGGCTCCTCATGGGAGGAGCGCTGTGGGTAAGGGACTCTTCCAGGATGGCCACTGAGCACATCCTGCTTCTGCCCATGGAAAATGGTCTATTCTCTCCATGTACCTGACCTTGGTATTCAGGCACTCTGTCAGTCACCCTGAACCCAATGACCTTGAGTATGCTGGACATAAGGAGCATGTGACATGACTATCCACCTACAACCCAGGCCTGTGTGACTGTGAGGATCAGTTTTGCACTGACCTGCATCCTGCTTAGACCAAACCCTCAGGTCTGTCCAAACCTGAGAACCAGATATGGCTCCTCCCTGGCTGCTTCCTTATTTTCATCGCAAGGGCACTGTGACAATACATCCTTGACTCTACTGACTCATTGTGATTCTGCCCCCTGAATCATGCAATCATAGATGTGGGGCTAGAGACCTCCCTGAAATCAATCAGTCAACTATGGTTCTGGAGCAGTACCATCCTGCATGTGCTCAGGTGTCTATGAGATTCTCCTGTGAGCAGCCCCTGTGACAGAGACAGCTTGAGGCAGAATGTTGCATCTCTCATGGACCAAAAGTTGTGGATGGCCAGCTGTGGAGAAGGGTCTCCCTAATGGAGAGTTCATCCACACAGATGACATGAATGGGTGTGACATCAAGGACAATGAAAGTGACAGACAAGAGCAGAGCATCTCTGACAACTGCTCAGTGTGAACAAAGCCTGACTGGGATACAGCCTCATCTTCCTCTTCATTCTCCTCCTGTGCTGTCTGTCACATGCAGTGGTGGAGGCTGAGGGCAGCACTTAGCATCTTGGCGTCAGAAGCAAGGACTAGGAGGCAGCAGAGAAGAGATGGTACCACAGCCCCTATCAGGGGACATGAACACCAGATGAACACTAGTTCTGCTCAAAATGAATAGCCAGTTAGAGACAGAGAGGAAGGCTGAACATGGAAAAAAAGACCTGTCATCCCGAGAAACCAGTCATTGCTTGCAATGTTTCTGCCACTCACCCAGATTTCAGATCCAGACTTGATGGGCAGAGAGGTGTCCACATCCCCCACAGGTAGAATGGTGCAGCATCACTACAAGGAGAAGTATGAATAGTCAAAAACCCCACTCTGAAGAGAGTGACAGCTACAGACTGGTCACTGCACAAAGGTGAAGTACGAATGACCATGCAGGTCCAATTGCAGTGCTCCACGATTATCCCTACTGACACTGAGACCACCTAGATAAAGGGCTCAGGAATCCTCCAATACTTCTCTTAATGCAGCAAGAAATAGCTTCGAGGGACATGGTCCATTACCTGATAGTTTGCCTTGTGCTCTTCAATGACTTTGAGGGTGTTAGCTACACAGACACCGAGCTGTCAAGCTAATTTTGCTGAGATACTTGCAGAATACAAGCAAATCATTAACATTACAGAACCAAAACCTAAATGTGAAAGAAGCAAGGAAATCTGCCACAAATAATCTTGCATCATTAAGTGGTGCTTTGTAACTGTTGCTGATTCTCCTGAATGCTTTTGTGTACTTTTCTATGTTTTCAGGGTGACCATGTCTTCCAAAAACAACACACTGAGATGAATCAAACCTGGAAACTATCTTGATGGGTGACGTATAATATCATCTAGTGTCCCCCAAACCATCTACATCATGTAAAAAAAAGAATCTCAGGGACACCGTACCCAGACATATCAATTGAAGATCTCTCTCCGATAACGTACTTGGTATTTGAATAATTGTAATATCACAAAAGGAGAGTTAAAAAGAAAATGCAGCCTGACACAACAGCTCAGTTCCATGGAGACATGGTTTCCCTGTCTAAGGACAACAGAGGTTCAGATTCTTCTGTACACAGGGAGTGTTATGGAGACAAAACCAGCTATAAGCACAGGTCTCAGCAGACTGTCCTACAATCCTATCTGCCTGTAGGAAAGGAAGAAAGAGTTGAGGGAACAGAGGGAAGAGATACACTCAGGATAAGGAGGATGTGGGGTAAATTGGCAGTGGATGGGGAAAGAAAACAAGCTCACAGTCATCATGCAAGGGATTGGCAGCCTGGGCATGTGTTGGCTATAAAGAAATGGGGTCCTGGTTAAGTTATAGCACAGAATGGAAGTTGAGTGGTGAAGGAGCCAATATGAGAGTATTAACAAGGAGAATACTCTATCAGTCATTGTACTGGACATCGGAATGTCTTCTGTGGGGTGATGCAATCACAAATGGAGGTTCATGGGCACCAAAGATTGATAATTCATGCTTCCATGTTTGGATTTATTTACATTTGCTACCGTTAGTTGAACATTGACGGCAAAGTTGCTATATGAGGCAAGGTGGGGAGTAGAGATTTATGTAAAACATCAGTATTCACAGAAGGAGGACAGTACAGACTTCAGCAATATTTCCCACCAGGTCACCCACAAAGGACAAGGAAAGCCATAGAAAAAATTGGCCAAAGCTGATTCTCAGAGGAGGAAGCATGATGGTCCAAGAAATGTTTAAGGTAGGGAAGCATGACTAACTGGGCATCCTTCATGGAGAGTTGATGGACGATGAGGATGGGATACTCTCCCTTTCCCACTCTTCTGCAGTTCCATTACCCCAGAAGGTCTCCATAAAAAAATAGGCACATCTCTGTATACAAAAGGATAACAGGTGTGAGTGGATGCAACATAAACAGTCCCTGTGCCCCAAGGACCTGCTCAGAGAAATGAGTAAAAACTCACTTTACCATAGAAGACCACAGAGACTCCTTCAGCAGACTCTGAAAGAATGGATGCAGCAGCCTTAGGCAGAGAGCACTGCAGAAGGATCAAAGTGCTAAGGCAACTCAAAGGACAAAATACTTATATGAGGCAGGAAGGGTGACTTTGAACTTTATCCAGAAAAAAGAGGACAACCAGAGCAAGATGGGGACATACACTGTCCCTTATGGTAACTTAGGAAATGAAGTTGACCTGGTAGAGCCTCTTTGGTCAGAGATAAGTAACCCGATACCAGAGGAAAACACTTACTTATCAAAGCCAGAACGATCAGGTGACCTGACGCTACCATTGAGATTTAGGGTCCAGACAGAATTCTTTAAAGGAAACTCCCCCAATATGGATTGTTGGGGAAGGAGGGTATTTGCAGGTCTCAATGTTTGTGTGAGTTGTCCACACAGGTGAGGTGTTCACAACTCACCACCCACGAGAAGTCTATAAGGCTTGTAGACTCCTTAAGCGACTCTGGGAACAATTCAGGCAGCTGAGTTCAGTAGGAGCCCTAGTGACCTGGAAGACAAATATTTTAGGCATGGAAATGCAGAAGGTGGCTCCCAGGCCCATACTCAGGATTCTGTAAAGGAACAGAGGAAATGTGAAGGGTGGTTCTGGGAAACACTGGGTTCCAAATGCAATGTTGATGGTAGGATGGCAAAATTGGGCTATGTGAAGATTTTGTCCTCAAAAAACTAAAGTGGAACATAGGCTGATGCCTCCTGACATCATCCTGGGGCCTCTGTGTCCTCTTGCATAGAGATATGTACACCTTGCACACCTGCATGTAAATACAAAGCTCCCAGCTCCTCCAACACACTTTCCTCCTTACACAGTAGCAGGCTACACTAGCCTCTATCCTACCGAAACTTGTCCGGGGACATACTGCAAATGTCAAACCTCAGGGCTATGCAAACAACAGAACTTTCCTAGACCCTCGCACAGCCCTGGCCTGAACCATGATGAGAAGCCCAGCCCTGATTCTTCAGAGGTCCTGCTTTTTCTGATGTGGAAATCAATGCTGTGTCCTCTCACCTCCATCTGTGTGCCACAGCATGCATTTTCCTTCTCTTTCCCCCTCTTTCACTAAGAAATCCAATTTTATTTTATTTTTACTCAATAAGCAAAATTAACATTTATTATGTAAAATGACATCCACACTTCAAAGTAAAAAAGAGAAATAATTTGCTGGATCTACAATGTTACATATTCTTTTATAAAAGCTAAACTGCAACTTCAAACAAGTTGAAATTATACTGTGTGTTTTTTAATATTTCACTCATTTATGACAGAGAGAGGAGAACAACTTTACGAAGTCTGTTATCTCCTTCCACCATAATGTTGATTCAGGGGATCAAGCTTAGGTAGCCAAGTTTACCCACAGGTGCCTTTACCTGTTAGGTCATCTTGCTGGCCTGGTATCTATATTTTCTATGGATCTAATCAATTTTAAATTATTTTTCAATCTAGAAAATTAGCTTGTAAATTTTCTTAATATTTATTTATCTTTTTCTTTTCACATATCCATGTGGGAGGGGACCATGCATGTATGTTTGTATGTTGTATTCATGCGCATGCATGTACAGGCCCATGGTTGATACTGGAAGTCATCCTCAGTCACTCTTTTACCTTATTCTTTTGAGTCTAGGTCTCTAATCAAACCCAGAGCTCATCGATAAGACTAGTGTGACTAGCCAGCTTGCTATGGGAAGTCCAAGGCTCTGCCTGCCACGGGTAACAGCTGAGCAGCCACATCCACACAGCATTTTTAGGCAAGAAAATCCAATTTTAATAAAGAATTCAATGCTCTGTGCCCTTTTCTGTCATCACTGTCTCCCAGACTCACCCTAAATCACCTGACTGTGTCCACATGCTTCTGTTCTCAAGGCCAGCCCAGTTTGTAGCTCCAACATCAGCATGCAAAGTTCCACCCTCCATGGGGTCACTAGGGCACTGAATTCAGCCCCCAAGGCCAGTGTCAAGTGCAGCCCTCACCTCATGGATTATGGCTCTACCCTTGCTCCAACCCCTAAGAAATCTCATGCCAAGCTCTGTGGATAGCCCTCAAGAAAAGTCAAATTACAAGCTCCACCCATTGTTTTGAGGTTACTTACTGGCCCTGTTCCCCTCTTCCAAGTCTTTGCCCATTCTGTCAGTATTCATGGCTATGCCCCCAACTCTACTTCATTATTCTACCCTTCTCAACCTCCCATTCTTCCTGCCCACTGCACAGAAACACCCAAAGCCTCGCCCCCCACCTCAGACCTCCTACATTACAGTCAGCACTTGGTTTACAAACTCACTGCTCTGGGGCGGGACACATAGCTCAACAGATGTCATTTCAACAAGCCTCTCTCATGTGACCTCTCACCATGTCCCATGCCCCCGACACCCCCTATGCCTAATGTGCCCTTGCGTCCTTCCTGTGACCCTCTTTCAACTGGGGTTCTCATCCTGCCCCTTCCCTTCCCTCCAGGTCCCACTGTTCATCCTAATTCTGTCTTCAGGTTGCCTGAAACACTCCTTCTTGTGTTGTGCCCACTTGGCTACATCCCATTAGCCACCTCAATTGCCACAGCATCTCCTAGTGGGCATTATGGCATATTGTGTCATTTACATAACTAATAATTATGTATACAGCCTGAAGACTGGTTCTAATTGGTTCCATACACTGGCATGGAATGCATGAGCGTGGCTCACAGGCATACTTTACTCTGTTCATACCTGTTTGTATTTGTCCTTTTAAGAGGGGCTTTACACTTGGAACCTGAGAAAGACAATCAAAAAGCTGCTGTCCAGGAATCCAGTGCTAGAAGCATTGAGATCTGCACCAGGAGGCTCGGCAAGAGCTGACTGGAGCATAAATTCCTGGAGTGAGGGCACAGCTTGGTACTGAGAAGCATTCACAGCTGGCTTGTTTAGCATGGCAGACCTCTGTAGTGAGGTCTTATATCCCAAAAGACCAAACTATGAGTGGGAAAGGCAATGGCAGGCTCCTTTCATGCTGACAGATTGACCCTTGACAGAATAGGATAACTTCAGGAAACTCCTGAGATTAATGGGATGTACTTAATACTTCAGGAAGATACATAACGGGGTAAAACACAAAGATGAACACTGGACAGCAGAGCCTGGGATGGGGCCCTGAGCACAATGCTGCTCATGTGGCCCATGCAGAGAGCAGAATGGCCAGGATTCCTGTCTGTCCCTGCAGGGAAAAACCTTCACTCTAGACACCTCATCTCTTGCCATACAACCCTATGCAGAGCAGTCCTGGGGAACATGCAGACTGAGCTGAGGTTCTGCTTCCTGTGCATGGCCCTCCCAGCATGGTCTATGACTTCTCATGGCCCAACATGCAGGCATGTGCAGCCGCTTACAAAGGCTATTGTGCAGGAGGAGTGAAACCAGCTCATTTCTACATGGGGCCATCGCTTCTTCAATCAGCCTCTCATTCTCTTTGTCTATGCAGGGTGACAGTGAAACTGCTGGGCCATTGGAAGATGCTGATGTCATCTCACCCAAGGAATGGACACATAGTAGGCACACAAGTACTGAAGCGTTGTGCTCAGTCTTTTGATAACATTCTCAGTCTCAGGACGTGGGGTACAATGAGGTCAGTGGAAACACAGCAGCCAAGGATACAGGAGACACACTGGCAGTGCCACCTGGGGTCACAGGGCTTTGCACATATGAGCCAGGTTCTGACAGCAAGGGTTGTGTTCAGCAGCCTGGGGATTGGAGCCAGACAGTGCTGGGTATGCAGGACATGGAGGAGAATGTCATACAAATCTCTGAGTTCATGGTGCAGGTGATATTGTGAGGAAGGAGGGGTAGCAGAACACAGACTGTTCCTCTGCTCCAGAGCCACCTGCAGAACCGTGATGACCAGCAAAGTCAAGTGGTTCCCCCTCATGTGTATGTGTTTCCCATGGGACCTATGACCTCTCTCAGCACTGACCTTGCACTGTCCTCACAGTGCTGATCCCTTGCATACTTCCCTCAGATCTTACTCCCTTACATCTCCCACGGATTCCACAGTTGGACAAGGGTCCCTAAATCCCAGCAATTTATATCAGGCCTTCAGTTGAAGAGGGCTCCATTGAACACTCCTGTTGTTACAGGAAGAACCAGGGGACCACACTGGTCATTAATGTTTCAGGACTCTTGGTATACCTTGGGAAAATAGGGTCCATTGTTTGTGATAGATACTTTCTGATCTAGTCCAAGAACAAGTGACCTGATTATTCACTACCTAACCTCACCCAGTTTTCACAGACCTGTACAATGACATGAGGTCCACAAATGCACAAGAAAAGTGTGTCACAGACATCAATGAACTTAGAAGAAATATTAGTTCAGAGTATAGGGGCTAGAGTCTCCAAGGTCTCAGGGGAGTCTTCTACATCTAACAACCTTTCAGAGATCTCCAGTGGCCAAGGTGACTCTAATATTTTCCTATCCAACGTAACTCACAGATAATAGCATCTCACTACTCCTGAAAACGAAAGAATGAAAAATTCATACTGGCCTTTTGGTTGTAATGAACATATCATCCCCACACGAGAACTGAATGAGAATTCTTACTCAACTATGTACATAATTCTGTTTTCCTTGATTGTTCACATTGAATCATCTAAAGTACATCATGGACTTAGGAGATCATTCCTACACAAGTACTGAGATAACATTGCAATGCCATTCAACAGATTCTAGTTTCCTCAATTGTTTCCATGAACCACCTAAAGTACCTCATACCACCTGGTTGAATCACAGGAGTTGTCTAGTGATGTCCCAAAAGCTCAATCAGCAGGCACTTTCTCACACAACAGTGGAGAGTTAGGCGTACACAATAAAGGACTCTCTGGGAATTGGGGGGGAGGCACTGGGGGAAGGGGAGGGGGAGGAGGGGGTTCGGGGGGAGGAGGGGGGAGGGAGGGAACTGGTAAAAAATTTTAAAATGTATAATTAAATTTTTAATAAAAAAAAGGAAAAAAAAAAGAAAAAAAATGTAATTTTGAGCAGAATTGCACGAAAAAAAAATAAGGAATGGAAATAACAAAAATTCATTGTATTCATGTTGCATACTCTAAAAGAAAAAAATTAAAAAGACATTTATGGAAAAAAAATACTCTGGGAATGCCAGCCAGAATGACTTTTCCCAAGGGATGTATATTTACCTATAGGCTTGTGGAATTTCAGGTGCTTGATGATACCTCCTGGAGTGGGGGCAGGACAATGTGTATGAATGTTGGCCTAGGAAACCTCATTGTCCACTGATGAGAAAGCTCCTACCTTCAAGAGTGGCCCTCCTTGAGCGGAAGCTTTGCCTTGGTCACAATACATTTAAGACTGACTTGATCATCTGTTCTTCCACAGAGGGGACATGAGTTGAATCACAAGTCTGTGTATTAAGCTGTGAGAAGGTGAAAGCCATCCAGTCAGCTGTCCATGGTAACTCACCACCCAAACCATCCTATTGCATCTGCTCCCAAGCTACTCCTTCCTGAGCGCCAGGAGACATACTGAGATAAATTAAGTCATCTACTAAAGCAAGAGTTTCACGATTCCTTATCTTGCTGGGAAGACATCTCTAGCACACGGATGAGATCTACGGGTTGCCTCTGGGATCCACATGACTCAGCAGGCAGGCAGAAACTGAGAACCTTCAGGTGGCTTGGGTTCTTTGGTAACTACAGATGATTTGATTATGTTCCTCCCTTCTTCAGTCCACTGACAGCAGGAACTTTATCCCTATACCATGTGCCTCTCCTTATCAGCAGGCAGTCTGATACCACCTGTCCTCATGACTCTCACTCCTACTGAAGGGAGCACACAGGAAACTTCTCTACCATCCTCCAGGACTTCATGAGAATAGCTATGTAACCATGTCAGCTGGGAACACCTTCCACCCTGATACTGCTACATGCCCAATCTGTGGATTTCTGGTGTGGGGAATGACTCCTAGAATTCCTTCCCAGTGACCTCCATAAGGCAAATTGCATTCCTATTCATTGATTTTTGTAAAACCTGCTTAAGTCGCTCATATTTGCACACTGAAAACACAGAAACATTTTGGTTTCTTTTGAGAAGATAGTGGTGGTTTGGGGGCCTACTTCAGGTTAGGGTTGACGAGGTGCCTGTTGCTATAGAGGAAAGCAGGATTGGTATCAGTGTATGATTGTGCTAGTTCCCTGTCTACAAAAGAGGAGTGGTGGGCACTCTGAGGATTTTGCCTGTGGCCAGGGATATTGCCTGGCCTTGACCTTCTGGGAAAGGGCTGTGCTGTGTAAGGGGTGTCTGTGTAGTATAATAAAGCCAGAAAAGAACCTGTGAGATCACATCAGTGTGTGTGCTGTGCAGCTCTTAAATTGGGGCACAGTGATGTGCAGGTAACTAGTATCTCAGGTGATTTTGACAACAGGACCACATCCCCATACTTTCTGGGGAGTCCTGTACTGCCCTGTGGTCACCCAAGGCCTCTGGAGCCAGAGTTTGAAACCTCCATAGACAGTTAAGGTTCTCTTCCTCTTCATCCCCTAGGTCTCAGGGAAAAAAATATGAAGGCTATTGGGGATTCATCCTCTGTTGTCTCACAAGTTGTGTCTTGTTTATAGTACCTAGAATAAATGAACACACATATTGGGCCTGCCCAGTCTGGGAGGGAGGGAGCAGGGCATGGCTTAGCGCATGGGACCAAAGATGGCGCTGGGAGCTAGTGTCCTAGGCGTAACCCTGATCACATTACAGAGAGTCCTAATTGGCTTATAGGAGCCAACATAGGTTTATGTTTAGTCGGACCTATGCAGCCTGTGTGCCGTACTGACCATCAAGGTAATTGGCTGCCTTTTTCGCACACTCCGATTCTTTGTCTATATAAGCTGATTCGTTACCCCCAATAAACTGAGATCCTGCTCTGACAAACTTCCTGTCCATTGTCGAGTCTCTGGAAGGCTGAGGCAGAGGTGGGGGTGGTCAGGCTTTACTTATCTTCGTCATCACAGCCAGCAGCTGTGTAACTGAGTAAGTGAATGAGTGAATGAGTGAGTGAATAAGTCTTGCCTTGACAGACTCCCTGCTGTGTCCGGAGTCCCTTGGATTTGGGTGAGGGGGTAAAGGGCCTGCAGCACATTTGCCTTTCTTCGCCCCGATGGCCTGGATTCGTCACCGTGTGTGCCTGGGAAAATCAGCCCAGTATACACAAGAGTAGTGAATGAATGTGCCCCTGACGCCATGATGTATCATACACAGGTACCAGATGTTTGCTCGTGGAGTCTGTATCCCTGCTGGTCAAGCAATTGCCTGGGCATGATGCCAGGCAATCACCAAAGCACTGCTGTCCACAGCTGTCTGTGGTTTCATGGTGCCACAACATTGGGCTCATGTTTAGGACCATTTTGTCCCTGTTAGTCAGCTACCCAGGATCAGTGCTGAGATCCCATTTCTGTCTTCTCTCATTTCCCTGGAACCCAGGCTTCCCCACCCTTAACCATTAGCTTCGTGTCAGGCAGAAGCAGTGTGAGCTCTGTGTCAGTACTCTGAGAGACCACCACTGACCACCTCCCTTCCTGTGGCAAGGTTGCTAGTCTCTGCAAAAGTTCAAAGGTATCTGGACAGGGTTGCTCCTCATCCAAGCTATGAGGATGGTCTTTGGAAACTGACTATTTCCCAGCTCCCCCTGCAAAAACTCCCCAAAACTCCTCTGCAACTCAGTTCTGTGGATAGAAAGCAGGAGGCCTACTCAGACTTCTTCAGTGTCTGCTTGGCATCATGTCACTTCTGATTCCTCACAGGGTCTTTCCATCAGGGTAATCAGAGGAGGGTCCTGCTGACTATAAGCGGGGGACAGTCCAATTCTGACACTTTTAGCTTCCGTCCCCTTTCAACCCTGTCTGTAGTATCCCTTTTGTGCTCACACACTTGTGCTAGCTGATCTCAAGGGAATTTGACAGCAATAGCCCTGGAACTGAGTATGTTTCCCACTGTAAAGCATGTTTTCCTATTGCCCCAAGATGTGGCTACTGACTGGTGCTGAGGTGGACATGCTAATAGACCTTCAGGTGTCCACTAAACTCTTGTGCTGGAATCATGCCTCTTCAACACCCAGACACAGCTGTGTCCTGTTCCAGGGAGTTGAGGCTCCTCATGGGAGGAGCACTGTGGGTAGAGGACAATTCCAGGATAGCCAGTGGGCACGTCCTACTGCTACCAGGTAAAACAGCCTCCTCTCTCCACAGTACCTGACCTTGGCATTCAGGCATTTGGTAAGTCATCCTGAAACCAGTGATATGTTGTTTGAAGACACACAAAGCATGTGACATGACCATCCACTCACAATCCAGGCTTGTGTGACTGTGAGGATCATTCTTGCTCTTACCTACTTCTGGCCTGAACCAAACCCTCAGGTGTGTCCAAACCTATGGACCACCGGTGTTTCCTCCCAGGCTGCTTCCTTATTGTTCTTTTCAGTGGCAATGGGGCTAATAAAGTCTTTGGCTCCATTGACTCCCTGGGGTTCTGCTCCTTGAATCACACAATCAGAGATGTGAGGCCAGAGAGCTCCCGGAAATCATCCAGTCAACTAGGGAGATTCTCTGGAGCAGTACCATCCTGCATGTGCTCAGGTGTCAATGAGATTCCCCTGTGGGCTGTGCACATGACAGAGATAGACCTGGGCATAAGGCTGTATCTCTCATCGGATATATGTTGTTGGAACATAAACGGGTATGACTTCAAGGACAATGAAAGCAAGGGGGAAAATTTAATGCTGTGGTGACATACAAGGGATTAACTTGATGTTTGGGTGTGACTAAGAAATGACTAAAAGCTAAGTGGAAGCATGAGCTTCTCCTCACTGTGGACAAAGTCACCCCATCTCAGGGCAGGGGAAGCCACAGAGACCTTGAGTCAAACACGGGTTCTGAGGGAACCAGATATCTATAGACACCTAGATACCCCAGGGCCTCAGCAGCTGAGTTGTGCCAAACCCGAAGCTCTGTAAAGACATGTGTCCTAGATACAAGGAGCTGCAACATTATAGAGAAGCTCTTGGGACTCTGACACCCAGTGGCCTTTGAAAACTCTAAACCTACTGTGGATGACCCCCTTCCCCAGAAGACCCTCAGCACACCACTTCTTTCAAGAAGAAATATCTTGACTTAATCTTCATCCTACATGATAATCTTCATGGGAGACTCACTTGTCTCATGGAGGGCTGCTAATCATCTCACCTCACTGCTCAACTTGCAAACCTAAAAGCAGAAAAGTGCTTCAAACAACTGTGAGAGTTACAGAAGCTGGTGAAAGGCTGTGTGCTGAGCGAAGTTTCAACACAGTGAACACTACTCTCTCTACCTGCTAAGGAAAGTAAGGAGTGACTTTTGCCCATGACAGTGAAGCAATGGACCGGGGCCTCCCCACTGGACAGGAATTAAGGCAATCACCAGGGCTCTGTACACTAAAATCACAAGGGGAGTTAGCGGAACCTGGTAAGAAACACGACTTGATGCCCCGCCAAGGGCCTGGAAGATTAGGCCAAGTGCCTTGTTATGGCCCCGCAAAGCCTGCCAGCAGCAATCAATCCCATGCTCAGCACTCTTGAAAAGGCTTGCATGGACACAGGAGGCAGGAAAGCACGGGATACAAGGTGCAGGAAGGAAACAGAAGTCAGGAAGCAAGAAGTACCCCAGGGTTACAGGCACAGAGTCTCACTGGACACATGCTTTAAGAGCAGACAAAGGAAAGTGCTGGGGACAGGGCCCTAGAATCACTTACAAACTCAGCTCTGACTCTGCTGCAGGATCAGGCTGACCAGGGCAAAGCCTGTCTAACAACTGCTCAGTGTGAAAAATTCCTGACTGGGATACAGCCTTCTCCTCCTCTTCATCCTCCTCCTGTGCTGTCTTTCCCATGCACTGGTGGAAGTCGAAGTCAGAACTCCGAAGCACTGCGTCAGAAGCAGGGACTAGAAGGAGACAGAGAAGAGAAGGCACCACAGCCTTTATGAGGGGACATTCACACCAGAAGAACACTAGCTCTCTTCAGAGTGGCCAGTCAGAGAAAGGTTATTCATGGAGAGTTATATCTGCCACCCCAGCAAACAGGCCCTTACCTGTCACATTTCTGCCCCTAACCCAGATTTCAGATATGATGGCCAAAACACAGAAAGCTCCCCCACTACTAGAATGTTACAGCATCACAACAAAAAGCATGAATGCTCTCAAAGCCCACTCCAAAGAGAGTGACAGCTACAGACTTGTCACTGCACAAAGGGGAAGTAGGATTAACCATGTAGGTCCAATTGCAGTGCTCCATGATTATCACTGCTGACTCTGGGACCTCCATTAGAAAGGGGCTCAAGACTCCTCCATTACTCCCCTGAATGTGGAATGCACCAGATTCAAGGAACATGATCTATTACCGGAGATTTTGCCTGCTATTCTTGAGTGGGTTTGAGCATGCTAGCTGCACAGCTAGGGAACTGTCAGGTTACTTTTGCTGAGATCCTTGCAAAATACAAGCCAATCATTAACATCACAAAACCAAAATCAAAATGTGAAAGGAGCAGGGAAATCATGCCACAAATATCCTTGCATCATCAGATGGTGCCTTTTAACTGTGGATGATTCTAACTACTTTTCTATACTTTTCAATGTTTTCAGGGTGATCTCAAGTGTGCAGCAGAGCCTGAATGTGTCTTTCTCAAATAGCACATTGCAATAAATCAAGTCTGGAAACGATCTTCCTGGGTGACATCTGATATTGTCAAATGTACCCCACTCCAACCTATGTAATGTAAAAAAAAAAAGAACTCCAGACTAACTAGACCCAGACATATCATTTGGAGGTTTCCCTCTGATAAGTTACCTGATATTTGAAAAATGACTGTAATATCGTAAAGGCAGAGTTAAAAAAATGCAGCCTGGCACAACAGCTCAGATACATGGATATATGAACTCTATGTCTGAGAGTAACCAAAGTTCAGATACTTCTCTCCACAGGGATTGGTATGAAGAGAAAACCAGCCATGAATACAGCAGGGTGTCCTGCGATCTGTCTGCCTGGAATAAAGGAAGCAAGGGTTGGGGGAAAACTGGGAAGAGGTCGACTTAGGATGAAGATGATGTGGGTGAAATTGGCAGCAGATGGAGAAAAGAAAACAATCTCATAGTCATCTTACAGAGACCTGGCAGCTGGCGATCTTCTCTGGCACATGTTGGCTTCAAATAAATGATTCTGTCATAATTAGGCACAGGTGTCAACTTGATAGTAGAGGGTTTGAGCTGTGGGAACATTTGTAGAGAATTAGTAGTTGAGTCAAGCCCAGAGCAAACCTGCCAGAGATTGTCTAGCTGATAGGTAAGGTGCAGACCATAGCCGGAGGGACTAGGCCTAGAATAAAGTACAGAAAGCTAGTTAAAAGAGTTGGCATCTTGTGTACACTTGGCTACACATGCTGGACTGGCAAGTGAAGATCATCACTCTCTCAGCTTTTATATGGAAATGGTATGGCTTGTTCCCTTGGCCCTGGGATTTGTACATGTTCTAACATCAAGCAGGACAACGAAGTGTAACTGGACTATCTTAAGAAAATAAACCCTTAGTTCCCTTAAGATGTTTGATGGTGATTTATCAGTAACCATGTAGGTGAACTGCAACAGACACCTTGGATAAGTTAGAGCACAGAATGAAAGCTGAGTGGTAAAGGAACAAATATGAGATTATTAACATGAGTCACTCTCTATCAGTCATTGTACCAAACATAGGAACATCTGTTGGGTCATGCTCATCACAAATGGAGGTTCATGGGCACCAAAGATTGACAATTTATGCCTCCATGTTTGGGTGTACTTACAGTTGCTTATGCTTGGTGAACACTGAATCCACAGAAGCACGATGAAGAGCCCTGGGGAGGAGGGATCGATGTGAAACATCAGTATTCACAACAGGAGGACAGTGTAGACTTCATCAACAGTTCCCACCAGTCCACCCACACAGGACAGGGAAGGACATGGAAATAAGGGGCCAAAGCTGATTCTCAGAGGAGGAAGCCTGATGGTCCAAGAAGTTTAAGTCAGTCAAGCATGACTAACTGAGTCAGTGATCTTTGAAATCCTGACATCTTTCATGGACAGTCTCCCATGAGGCAGGGACACTCTCTCCCTCCCTTTCTTCTACGGTTCCACTATCCAGAAGGTCCTGAGGGTAGGGTAAGGCACATATCATTACACAAAGGAATAATAGGCCTGAGTGGATGCAACAACTAATCAACAGCCTCTGTGTTCCAAAGACCTGCTCAGAGAAATGAGTAAAAATTTACTTTGCCATATAAGACCACGGAGACTATTTCTGCAGACTCTGAAAAAATGGATGCAGCCTCATGTAGGGAACATTGGAGAAGATCAGATCACTAAGGCAACTCAGAGGCCAAAATACCTAAAAGAAGCAGGAAGGGTGACTTTGAAGTTGGGTTTGGAAGGAAGAGGACAACTAGGGCAAAATGGGGCAGGCACTGTCACAAATGGGAACCTTGGAAATGAAGTTGAACTAGTGGAGTCTGTTGTGTCAATGATAAGGGACTATACAGCACAGCAACACAGAGACCTACCAAAGCCAGAAGGATCAGAAAACCTAAGACTGCCATTTGTGTTTAGGACCCAAACAGAATTAATGAAGGGAGAACTCCTCCAGTATGCATTGTTGGGGCAGGGGAGTATTTGCTGGTCTGAACGTCTGTGTAGATACCTGACCACTCAAGAGAAATCTAGGAGGCCTGGAGACTCCTCCAGAGTCTCTGGGAACAATCCTGTATCAGAGTTCAGCAGGAGCCTTCGTGACCTGGAAGAAGAATATTTTAGACATAGAAATCCAGAAGGTGGCTCCCAGGCACATACTTAGGACTCCATAAAGAACCTATCAGGGTGGTCCTTGGGGACGCTGGGTTCCAAATACAATGTGCATGACAGGATGGGGAAATTGTGTGAGATCTTGTCTCATATAGACTAAAGTGGAATAGAGGCTGATGCCTCCTGATATCAGCCTGGGGTCTCCATGCCCTCTTGCACAGAGGTATGTACACCATACACACCCACATGCAAACACAAAGCTCCCAGATCCTACCACACACCTACCTCCTTACCCAGCAGCAGGTTATACAGGCCCATAATCCTACCTCACTGTCAGAGTCGCCACTTGCCTAGGGACCAACTGCAAATGTCTCACCTCAGGGCTCTGCAAACAACAGACTTTCTTAGACTCTCACACAGCCCTGTAGCTACCTAACCCATTATGATGAGCTTTGCCCTGCTTTTTCAGAGGTCCTGATTTACCTGATGTAGAATTAAGTGCTGTGTACTCTGACCTCCACCTGTGTGCCACAGCATGCTTGTGGCCTTGGAAAGTCCACTCTACACTGAAAAGAAAGCTCCTCCTTCAAGAGTGGCCCTCCTTGAGTGGAAGCTTTGCCCTTCCCCTGATATGTTCAAGACTGAAGTGGTCACCTTTCTTCCACAGAGGGGACATGAGATGGATCACAAATCCGTGGACTGAGCTATGGGTGGGTGACAGCCAGATGTCATCTGTCTGTGAAGAGTCACCACACAAACCATCCTATTACAACTACTGCCAAGCATTATCCTTCTTGACCACCTGAGATACATCAAAATGAAGAGGCTCATCATTCCCTTATTTTGCTGGGAAGACGACATCTCTACCACAAAGAGGAGAACCACTGGTTATCTTTGTTAGCCAGACAGAAGCTGAGGATCTTCTCCTTTCTCTGGTTCTTTGTAACAGCAGAAGATTTGATGGTGATGTTCCTTTCTTCTTTTGTTTGCTAACAGCAGGCAGTATATGCCCATACCATGTGTCTCTCTTTATCAGCAGGCAGCGTGACACCACCTCCCTCATGTCTTTCACTCCTACTTAAGGGTACACACCAGAATCTTCTCTACCATCTTATAGGGCTTCATGAGAGCAGCTATGTAACCATGTCACCTTGGAATATCATCCACCCTGGTACTGCTCCAAATTGTAGGTTTCTGTTGTGGTGAATGACTCCTAGAATTCCTTACTTGGTTGGGGATGTCTGTGTACAGGCCTACTTTCACTGAGAGCTGCGTCAGTGAGAATTGCTTAACTTGCTCATATTTGCACAATGAAAAGATGTGGGACTATTTTGATTTATCTTCACAAGCTAGTGGTTGTATTGGGGCTCCTTCAGCTTAGAGCTGAGGAGAACATTGGCTGTTTGGGAGATAGAATAGGTTGTAGTTTGGCTATGCTGCTTCCCTCCCTACAAAGTTGGGGTTGGGGGCAACTCTGGGGACATTACCTATTGTCAGGGCTGTTGCATGGCCTTCACTTGCTGGGAAAGGGCTGTGCTGTGTCAGGGGTGTCTGTGCACTCAGAGAAAAAGAACAAAAAAGCAATTGTAAGATCACATCTCTGTGCCTGTGCATGTCTCATGTCGGGCATGGGGATGTGCAGGTAACTAGTGTCTCAGGAGAATCTGACCAAACAAAGGACCTCCCCCTCAACTCCTGGCCCATTGTGTACTGCCCTACACACCCAAGTGCTCTGGAGCAGGAGGCTGAAACCTTCTCCTATACCTCTTAAGATTCTCTGCCATTTCTTCCTTCTGATCTTGGGCCAAAACTTCTGGGGGCTCTTAGTGACACAGGCTCTACTTTCTCAACTACTGTTTACTGGTTATAGCAGTCAAGAGTAAATGTTAACACCAGGCTAATGAATAAATGTTCCTGGATGCAATCAAGTATTAGAAACAGCTACCAACTCTTCAAATGATGTGTTAGTATTCCTTCTGGTCTAGGACTTTGCTTGGCATCTTGCCAGGCAATTGGCAAAGCAATGCTGCCCACTACTGTCTTTAGGTCTCCAGTACTTCATGGCTGGGTTCATCTGTTGGACCAGCCTGTCCGTCTTAAGGCAACCTTCCAGGATTCAGTACCATGATCCCATTTCTGGGTTCCCTCATTTTAATGAAACCCAGGCTTCCCACACTTACCCCTTAGGTTTTTTCCAGACAGAAGTAGTGTGCACTTTATTTTAGTGCCTTGGAAGGCCACTAAACCCCCTCCATGTGGCAAGGTTGCCAGTCACCACAAGAGTTCAAAGTGTCTGAGCAAGGTTGATCCTCTTTTATCCCATGAGGATCTTCTGGGGAAACCGACCCTCCCCCAGCTCCCATGGTATCTGACAACCCGTCTGCACCTCAGCTCCATGTGCAGAGAGCAGGAGGCCTCAGAGGATTTCTTTAGTGTCTGTGATAACATCATATCATCTCTGATTCATCAGAGGGTCTTTTCACGTCAGCATAATTGCAGAAGAGCACTCCTGACTCTGTGCAGGCCTCAGTCTAATTCTGACAACATTAAGGACCCTATCTCCCCCTTCAACCATGGGTGTAGTGTCAGGCTGACTCAGAACATGACAATCTGCTACATGGTCAGGTGTAATGATCCCCATTTTTCTGAAGAACCAGCACCTTATGGAGATGGAAGGAGGGAAAATCTCAGCTCTACTATGTGTCCCTCCTTTCTGCAAAGCCAGTAAATATGTTTCTGATGAGAGAGGACTAACATATGTCTGCCCCTTTCCCACTTGACTTATTGGCCTGTTTTGACTCTAGAAAGGGGAAGGTAAAGTGGAAGAAAGCAATCAAGGGAAAGGTTAAACAGAAGAAAAGGGAAAGGGATCAGAAAGGTAAGGGAAAGAACCAAGAAGGGAAAGGTGATGGGAAAGGGAAGTCAAGCTAGGGAGTAAATACCACACCTTCAGCAGTAGGATGGGCAAAGCTGAGAATGACAGGTAACAGCCTCTTTCCTGACACACTAGGAAAATCTCAGGCCTTTCCTCTTCTTTGTCAGCATCATTCCTGTAGAACTTGTGGTCACCCCTTAGATGGCACATGTGACCTCTCATTCACCCTTGTCATGGGAATAAGAATGAGCTCTCAGCTGGGAGTAAGACATATCTCACAAGATGCACTGGAAGGCTACAGGGAAGGAGAACAACTTCACAATCCTTCCTTTCCATGCAGAAAGAAGGGAATAGCAGGTCCTGCAAGTTCTGTATAGACGAACTGGAACATGTGATTCCTAAGGGATTTGAAAGTCCCATTCATGTTCACATTCATGTGCTAGAAGGTCTCCAAGAAACCAGACAGTAAGAGCCATGGAACCCAGTGTGTTTTCCACCCGGACACATGTTCTCCAGGTGCCCCAGGATGTGAACACTGACTGGTGCTGAAGTGGACATGCAAATACACCTCTTGGTGTCCTGAAAGCACTTGCACTGGATCATGTCCCCTCAACGCCCAGATATATCTAAGTCATGTTCCAGGAAGCTGAGGCTCCTTCTGGGTGGAGCACTGGGTGGAGCTGGGGACTCTTCCAGGATGGTCACTGGGCATATCCTGCTGATGTCAGTGCAACACACGGTCTCCGCTCTCCAAAGTACTGGCCCCTGTCATTCAGGCATTCTGTCAGTCATCCTGAACCCAATGACCCACTGTGTTACATTCAAATGACATGATCATCCAAGCACAACTCAGGCCTGTGTGAGTATGAGGACTGGTCTTGCCCTAAAATGTCTTGTGCTTGGGCTAAACTGTCAGGTCTACCCAAATTTATGGACCACATCTGCTTCCTCCCAAGCTGCTTCCTTCTTGTTCTTTCCAAGGACACTGAGTCCAATAAAGTCTTTGGCTCTACTGACTCCCCGAGGTTCTGCTTCTTACATCACCCACTCAGAGCTCTGGTGCAGTACTATCCTGCATGTGTTCAGGTGACATGGGTTGCCCTGGGAGTTGTGCATGTGACAGAGACTGCCCTGGGCATAGTCAGGGCCAGGCTCCATCTCCCATGTGATAAATGTTGCTGGGATGGCTGGCTTTGAACAAGCTTCTCCCTGCTAGTAAGGACAGCCAGGCAGGTGACATGAATGGGTGTGACTAAAAGGACAACAAAAGGATGGTGGAGTGTTCTATAAATGGTGATAAAGAAGGGATTACTCCGCAGCATTGTGGTGACAAAGAAATGGCTAAAACCTAAGAGTAAATAAGAGCTTCTCGCTGTGTACGAAGTCCTCCCAACCTCAGGATAGAGCAAGACACAGAGGCAGCAGTTCAAATCCCAGTTTCTGAAAGAAGCAGATATCCATAGACAGCCAGGTGTCCCAGGGCCTCAGCAGCTCAGTCCTGCCGAGGCCCAACCTCTTTAAGGACACATGTTTCCTAGACACAGAGAACAGACACATCACTGAGAAGCTCTCTGAGAATGTCACACCCAGTTGCCCTGAAAACTCTAAGTCTTTTGTGAATGACCTCAATTTTCCATAAGACCCTCAGGATCACATTTCATTCAGGGACAATATCTTGAGGGAATCTTTGTCCTACATGATAATCTCTCATGGGAGATGTCCACCTCACCTGTCTCTTGGAGGGCTGCCAGTCATCTCAGCTTCATGCTGATCTTGCAATGCTAAAAGCAGGAAAGTGATGGGCATAGCTGCTGTTGAGTGTGGTTGAGCATGTTAGCTGTACAGCTAGGGGGCTGTCAGGCTAATTTGTTGAAATCCTTGTAGAATAAAGATAAGTCATCAACATTACAAAACCAAAAATCAAAATGTGAAAGGAGCAGGGAAATCATGTCACAAACATGTTTGTCTCATCAAATGCCACTTTGAAACTGTGGCTGATTCTCCTAAATAATGTATACTTTACAATGTTTCCAGGGTAATCTCAAGTATACACCACAGCCTGAATGTGTCTTTCCCAAATGGCACACAGGGATAAATCAAACCTGTTAACCATCTAGATGGGTGACATCTGACATTGTCTAATGTCCCCCATCCCAGTCTATCATGTAAAAAAAGAATCTCAGGGTGACTGGACCCAGACATATCATTTGAAGGTTTCCCTCTGATAAGGTACCTGGCATTTGAATAATGGCTGTAATATCACAAGGGCAGAGTTAAAAAGAAAATGTAGCCTGACACAACAGTTCACACTTGAGGAAACATGGCCTCCATGTCTGAGGGCAACTCAAGTTCAGATTCTCCTGTCCACAGGGAGTGTTATGAAGACAAAACTGGCTACAAATACAGGTCTCAGCAGGTTGCCATGTGATATCATCAGCCTGGAGCAAAGGAAGCAAGAGTTGAGGGAAAACTGAGAAGAGGTTATTCAGGGTCAGGAGGATGTAGATGAAATTGGCAAGGTATGGGGAAAAGAAACAATCTCACAGTCACCCTGCAGGGGCCTAGCAGCCTGGCATCCTTCTCTAACATGTCTTTTCTACAAAAGAAAGGGGCTCTGGTTAATTTAGAGCACAGAAGGAAAGCTGAGTGGTGAAGGAACCAATATGACCTTATTAACATGGGTTACTCTCTATCAATAATTGTACAGAACATCGGAGTGTCTTCTATTGGGTGATGCAAACCACAAATGGGGTTCATGGGCACCAAAGATTGATAATTCATGCTTCCATGGTTGGGTTTACTTACAGCTGCCAGTGCTAGGTGAACACTGAATGGAAAGTGGCGGGTTGAAATGCTATATGGAGGAGGGATTGATGTAAAACATCAGTATTCTCTACAGGAGGACAGTGTAGACTTCAGCAATACTTCCCACCAGTCCACCCACACAGGGAAGATCATAGAAAAAATGGGCCAAAGCTTATTCTCAGAGGTGGAAGCCTTATGGTCCACGAAATGTTTAAGGGAGGCAAGTATGACTAACTGGGCCAGTGATCTTTAGTACCCTGGCATGCTTCATGGACAATCTCCCATGAAGAAGGGGCACACTCTCCTTCCCTGCCTTCTACAGTTAATCTAGACCCAGAAGGTACCCAGAGTAAAATTTGTCACAGATCACTACACAATTGGATGACAGTCCTGAGATGACATAACACAAAATAAGCAGCCCATGTTTCCTAAGGACCTGACTCAGAGACATGAGTGAAAACTCACTTTACAATAGAAGACCACAGAGACTTCTTCAGGAGACTCTGAGAGAATGGATGCAGCCTCAGGTAACAAGCCCTCATGCAGGGAGCATTGGAGAAGGATCAGAGTGAAAGGCAACTCAAATACCTAAATGAGGAAGGAAGGGTGACTTAGAAACTTGTCTAGAAAGAAGAGGACAATCAGGGCAAGACGGGTACAGGCACTGTTGCTAATGGGATCTTTGGAAATTAAGTGAACCTGGTAGAGCCTTTTGGGTCTGAGATAAGGGACCACGCAGCAGAGTGTCACACTGACTTACCAAAGCCAGAAGGGTCAGTACACTGAGACTGCCATTCAGAGACATGACCGAAATAGAATTCTTGGAAGGAGCACTCTCCCAGTATATATTGTTGGAGCGGGAGAGTATTTGCAAGTCTGAATGTCTGTGTGAACAACTCACCATCCAGGAGAAATCCAGGAGGCTCATGGACTGGTGCAAAGACTCTGGGAACAGTTCAAGCATTAGAGTTCAGCAAGGCCTCTGGGGACCTGGAAGAAGAACATTTTAGAAGCAGGAACCCAGAAGGTATCTCCCAGGCTCACACTCTGTTCTCCATAAGGGAACTGGAGAGTCTTGCATGGTGTTCATGGGGTAGGGTGGGTTCCAAATGCAATGTGCATGGCAGGATGAGGAAACTGGGCTGTGTAAAATACCTGTCTCCTAAAAACTAAAGTGGAATAGAGGCTGCTGCCTCCTGACATCAACCTGGGGCCCATGCCATCCTGCACACAGGTATATGCACCCTGCATAGACACACCCACATGCAAATACAAATCTTCTGGCTCTTCCTACAGCTCTGCCTCCTTACATAAGGGCAGGTTACACAGACACCAACATCTACCTCAATGTCAGGCTGGCTACTTAGTCCAGGGACACATTACAAATGTCTCATGTCAGGATCTGCAAACAGACTTATTTTGACTCTCACACAGCCCTGCACTTAACCCTTTATGATGAGCCCTGCCTTATTGTTTCAGACGTCTTGCTTTAACTGATTTAGAATTCAATGCTATGTCTTCTCACCTTCACTTGTGTGCCATGGCATTGCATGTTTCTGCTTTCTCTCTGTCTCTTTCTCTAAGAAATAAAATTGCAATAAAGAACTCAATGCTCTGTGCCCTTTTCTGTCATCACCCCCTCCCAGACCCACACTAAATCTCCTTACTTTTCCTACATGTTTCAGCTCTCAAGTCCAACCCAGCTTGCAACTCCTAGGTCAGCATGCAAGGTTCCACCCTCCATCCAGTCACCAGGTTACTTCAGACTCTAATCTCTGCCTCCAACAGCCCAAGTATGTCAGCCATTAATTTCAGCCAATACCTCCAAGATCTGGTAGATCCCAAGTTCCACCTCTACCCTACAACACAAGTCAGATCTCCCAGGTCTGCCTAAAGATCTGAAATCACTGTTCTTTCCTCCTCCTGGGGGCAATTCTCCCAATCTTACTTTACTATGTCGCCCACACAGGATACAACAATGACATGCCCACTTTTCTTCAATGTACCTGGCACTGCCCATTCTTTCCAGCCCCCAAAGTCAGTGCCAAGTGCTGCTCTCAGCTCAGGGGCTTTGTTTCACCCTCAGAGGATACTGCCTTGCTCCCACCCCCAATGCCTCCAAATCACTCTCAACCCTGCAAGCATTCGTGGCCCTGTCCCCAACTCTACTTCATTATTCTACTTTTCTCTCCCTCCTTTTGGCTGCACCTACCATGCAGAAACAACCAAAGCCATGCCCTACATAAAACCTCAGTATCTTCCAGTCAGCACTGGGTTTACAAACTCACAATTCTGGGGTGGGCCACATGGCTCAGCTGATCACAGTTCAACAAACTTCTGCCATGTGACTTCAAGCCATGTACCCTGCTTCTGATGCCCCCTGCTTCTCATCTTGAATTTTCTAGCCCCTTTCTACTCTAAGCCTTTCCCTCCTTCCTATGGCCCTGTCTCAGCAGAGCATCTTGTCCTGCCCCTTCCCTTACCTCAGAATCCTTCTGTCCCTCCTCCTCCACCTTCCAGTCCAGATCCCATCAGCCATCAGGCTTCCACCTTGTCTCCTTGTGGTCATTATTGTCAATTGCGTAAATACATAACTCCCAAATCATTATGCCTACAGGGTGAAGACTGGTTCTGATTGGCTCCATATATTGGTTTCAAATGCAAAGGTGGGGTTATGGCCATACATTACTGTATTCAGAGCATGTGAATATCTGTCTGTATTTGCCCCTTCAAGAGGTGCTTTGCAGTTGGCAGCAGAAAACCACAATCAAAAAGCTACAGTCCAGGCTTCTACTGTTAGAAGTATTGAGCTGCTAGCATTGAACTGCTAGAAGCATTGAGCTTCTACTGCTAGAAGCAAGAGCAAGAGCTGACTGGCAGGATAAAGTCTTGGAGTGAGGGCACAGCTTGGTACTGAGAAGCATTCATAGCTGGCTTGCTTAGGATAGCAGACCTCTACAGTGAGGCCTTGCATACCAACAGACTTAACTATGAGTGGGAAAGGCAATGGCAAGTTCCTTTCATGCTGACAGGTTGGACCTTGAGAGAATACAATAATTTAGGATACCCTTGAGATTAACAGGATGTACTTAAAACCTTAAGAAGATCCCAAACAAGGTAGAACACACAGATCACGATTGATGAGCAGTACCTGGGATGTAGCCCTGGGCTCATGTTGTTGTTGCAAAACATGCTGACTACAGAATGGCCAGAATGATTGTCTGTCCCTGCAGAGAATGGCTCAGTGCTGTGGGTACCTCAAGTCCTGTCCATACAGCCACATGTAGAGGATTGCTGGGGAACATACAGAGAATGAGATGAGATTCTGCTTCCTGTGCACAGTGCTCCCGGCATGATCCCATGACTTCTCATTCCCCAATGTGCAGGAATGTGCAGGCCTTTACAAGGGCTATTGGACAGGAGGAGTGAAATCAGGTCATTGTTACATGTAGCCATTCCTTATTCAATCAATCCCTTCTCTTTGTCTGTGAAGGATGACAGTGAAGCTACTGGTCATTGGAAGATGTTGATGTCACCCCAGCATTGGAGTGGACATGTAGAAGGTGCACAAGCACTGAGGGCCTCGTGCTTAATCTCATGATCCCATTCTCAGGCTTAGTTGCCTGCACCATATGCTGCATGCCCAGCACCTGAGGGTTCAGGAGGTCTCACTAGCAGGGTCACCTGAGGTCACAGGGATTTGTACAAATGAGTCATGTTCATTTAGCAAGGGTTATGTTCAGCATTCCCGGGATTGGTGCCAGAGAGTGCTGGGCATGCAGCATATGGTGCAGCATGGCAGACAGATTTCTGAGTTCATGGTGCAGGTGACAATGTGAGGAAGGAAAGGTGGCAAAATGCAGATGGAATGTCTCACTGCACCAGAGCCACCGGGAAAAATGTGAGACCTAACTAATTCAAGGGGTTCCCCCTCCTGTGTTTCCCATGGGCCCTGTGATCTGTCAGCACTGACCTTACACTGTTCGCATACAGCTGATCCCTAGCTGTGTTCAGTTATTCCCTTAGATCCCCCCAAAGATTCTAGAGATGGACAAGTGTCCACAAATCCCAGCACTTTACATCAGGTCTGTTGTTGAGGAACTCTGCTGTAACAGAAAGCACCAGGGGATCCCACTGGTCATTAGTGTTTCAGGACTCTTGATAGACCTTAGAGAGGGTGGGGTTGAAGATCTGTGACAGATACTTCCTGATCCAGTCCAAGAACAAATCACATTATTTCTCACTACCTAACCTCACTCAGTTTTCACAGCCAGCTATGCAATGTCATCAGGTCCACAACCTCATGAGTAAAGTATGTCAAGACATCAATGATCTTAGAAGAAATAGTAGCTCAGAGTATGGGGGTTAAAGCCTGCCACGTTTCAGGGGTCTTCTATATCTAATAACTTTTCAGAGATCCGAGGTGGTGGGAATCACTCTAGCATTTTCCCTTTCAAAGAACTCACATGTAACAGGATCTCACTCCTCCTGATCATTATGAATGTGCTAAGGCCATACTGGTTTTGGAAACTAATTTACACATCATTCCTACACAAGCACTAACTGAGAATTTTTATTTAAATAAGATTACAATTCTGTTGGACTTTTTTCTAGTTTCCTGTTCTTCTATTGTTCCCATGAGATCATCTAAGGAATATCATACCACCTGCTTGAATCACCACAGGAACTTTCTAGTGATGTCCCCAAAGCTTACTCAGTAGGCACCTTCTCACATCCTCTTCTGTCCATGCTAGAATGACTTTTCCCAGGGATGTACATGTACCTATAAGCTTCACTGTTGACTTTCCCATGCACAGGCTTGGGGAACTTTCAGTTACTTGATTTTACCTCCTGGAGTAGGGGTAGCATAGTGTGTGGGAATGCTGAACTAGGAAACCTCATTGTCCACTAATACCAAAGCTCCTGTCTTCAAGAGTGGCCCTCATTGAGTGGAATTATTGCCCTGAACCTGAAGCATTCTAGACAGACATAATCACTTTTTTTCCACAGAGGAGACATGAGCTGGATCACAATTCTGTGGATTGAGCTGTAGGTGGGTGACAGTCATCCATTCATCTGTCTGTGGTGGCTCACCATACAAACCATTTATTACAGCTACTCCTGATCATTATCCTTCCTGAGTACCAGGAAACCTATTGAAAGAAGCTAAGTCATCTACTATAGCAAGAGGGTCACTGTTACCTTACCTTCTAGGAAGACATTTCAGGCACACAGATGTGGACCACTGGTTGCCTCTGAGATCCACATGATTCAGCAGCCAGGCAAAAGTTGAGGACCTTTGGGTGGTTTAGCTTCTTTGGAGATTGCAGACGATTTGGTGGTGATGTTGCTCCCTTCTTCTGTCCAACAGTAGGCATTGTATCACCATACCATGTGGCCCTCATTATCAGCAGACAACCTGACACTACCTGTGACCATAACACTCATTCCTACTAAAGGATACACACGGAAATCCTCTCCACCATGCTACAATTCTGCAAGGAGGACAGATATGCAACCACGTCACATGGGAACATCTTCTACCCTGGTATTGCTACATACTATATTCCATTGTGGTGAATGACTTCTAGAAGGTCTTACGAGTTTGGGGAATCTTCTTAGTGGCCTCCATCTGGCACACTGCCTTGCTATTCACTGCTTTCTGTAAGAACTGCTTAAGATGGTTATGAATACACACTGAAAAAACGCAGAAATATTTTGTTTGATTTTGAAAAGTTAGTGGTAGTTTGGGGGCCTATTTCAGCTTAGAGTTGAAGCAGTGCACAGGGGTTATAGGGACTAGTAATGCTGGTGTCAATCACTCTGTGCCAGCTCTCTGCCTGAAAAGCAGGAGAGAGCAGGGCCATCTCTGAGAACTTTGCCTATGGGCAGGGCTATTGCCTGGTCTTCACTTTCTGGGAAAGGGCCGTGCTGTTAAAGGGATGTCTGTGCACTCTAGTAAGACCAGAAAAGCAAATGAAAGAACACATCAGTGTACATGCTGTGGAGCTCTCAAATTGGCACCCCGTGATGTGCAGGTAACTAGTGTTTCAACAGGATCTGACCACGGGACCACAACCTCATATCTTCTATGCAGGCCTGTACTGCCCTGGGCTCACCCCAGGCCCTTGAGGCAGGAGTCTGAAATCTTGATGAATATTAGAGCTCTCAGCCTCTTCATCTTCTAGGTCTCAGGGAAAGAAACATGGGGGCCCTTGTGTACATATGCTCCATTGTCTTACCAATTGTGTCCTGGTCATGGCAGCCTAGATAAATGATAACACAAGGCTATTGAATGAATGTGCCCCTGATACCATGACACGTTACAAACAGGTACCAGCTGTTAGCCAGCTGTAGGAGTACCTTGCTGGGCCAGGAGTAGACTTGGCATAATTCCAAGCAATTGCCAAAGCACTGCTATCCACAACTGTCTGTGGGTCCACAGTGCAACAGCAGTGGGCTTATGTTTAGGATCAGCCTGTCTCTCTTAGTCAGCTTCACAGGATCAGTCCTGAGATCCCATTTCTGGCTTCTATTACTTCCCTAGAACCAAGGCTTCTCCAACATTAACCCTTAGATTTGTGTCAAGCAGAAGCACTGTGACCTCTGTATTGGTGCTCTGGGAGCCCACCACTGACCCCCTCCTTCCTGTGGCAAGGTTGTCTTTAGAAACCCACTATTATCCATCTCCCATTGTATTCCCAACCCCACTTTACATCGCAGCTCCAAGGGAAGAAGGCAGGATGGCTCTTCAAGTTCCTCCAGTGTCTGAGATGACATCACTTCTCATTCATCAGAGGTTCTTTCCAACTCAGGGCAATCACAGGAGAGTACTGCTGACTCGAAGCAGGTGACAGTCCAATACTGACAGGTTTAGAAACATCCCCTCCAAACACAGGTCCCTTTCATGTACACACATGTGCTCACAGATCTCTAGGGAACCTGACAGGAGTGTATCTGGATCCAAGTATGTTTCCCATCTAGACTTATGCTTTCCAGGTGCCCAGAGTTTTGGCAACAAAAAGGTGCAGAGAGGACAGGCTATTAGACCTCTAGGTGTCACCCAACCTCATGTGCTGGAACCATGTTCCCTTCAACACACAGACACAGCCATGTTATCTTTCAGGGAGCTGAGGCTCCTCATGGGAGGAGCGCTGTGGGTCAGGAACTCTTCCAGGATGGCAATTGAGCACATCCTGCTTCTGCCCATGGAAAATGGTCTATTCTCTCCATGTACCTGACCTTGGTATTCAGGCACTCTCTCAGTCACCCTGAACCCAATGACCTTGAGTATGCTGGACATAAGGAGCATGTGACATGGCCATCCACCTACAACCCAGGCCTGTGTGACTGTGAGGATCAGTTTTGCACTGACCTGCATCCTGCTTGGACCAAACCCTCAGGTCTGTCCAAACCTGAGAACCAGATATGGCTCCTCCCTGGCTGCTTCCTTATTTTCATCGCAAGGGCACTGTGACAATACATCCTTGGCTCTACTGACTCATTGTGATTCTGCCCCCTGAATCATGCAATCATAGATGTGGGGCTAGAGACCTCCCTGAAATCAATCAGTCAACTATGGTTCTGGAGCAGTACCATCCTGCATGTGCTCAGGTGTCTATGAGATTCTCCTGTGAGCAGCCCCTGTGACAGAGACAGCTTGAGGCAGAATGTTGCATCTCTCATGGACCAAAAGTTGTGGATGGCCAGCTGTGGAGAAGGGTCTCCCTAATGGAGAGTTCATCCACACAGATGACATGAATGGGTGTGACATCAAGGCTATTGAAAGGGAGGGACAAAATTTGCTATCATGGTGACAGACAAGAGATCAATTAAATGTTTGAGTGTGACTAGGAAATGAAAAATGCTAAGTGGAAGTATGAACTTCTCCTAATTGAGCACAGAGTCGGCCTCACCTCAGGGTAGAAAAAGTCACACAGACCATGTGTCAAACCCTGGATTCTGAAGGAAGCAGATATCCATAGGCAGCCAGGCACCCCAGTGACACAGCAGCTAAGTCATGCTGAGGCTCAAGCCCTTGAAAATATGTGTGCTAGACACAGCGAGATGTTAGAACATCTAACTTTCAGCATTTCCTGAAAAGTAACCTGCTATGGATGATGCCATTTTCCGCTAAGCCTACCAAGCACTCCACTTCCTTCAGGGAGAAATATCTTGAGTCAGTCTTTGCCTACATGACAATCTCTCATGGGAGATGCCCTTCTTATCTGTCTCTTAGAGCTCTGCCAATCACATCTCACCTGACTACTGATCTTGTTATGTTGAAAGAAAGAAAGTGCTGGGCTCAGCTGGAAGAGTCAGAGAAGGTGCTGGCTGCCCCTGAGCAGAGCAGATTCATCTCAGCCTGAAAACCACTGCACTTGGAAAGGAAAGAAAGGGGTGACCGGTGTGGGTCTGGCCAAGGTGCTTCTAGGAGGGATCTGCAAAGGCAGCCAACAGCAATTGATGGTCTATACTCAGCACATTTGAAGGCTTGTATGGCCATAGGAGGCAGGAAAGCATGGGATTCAAGGTTGAAGGAAGGAAACAGAAGCGAGGAAGCAAGAAGTACTAAGTGTTAGGGGCACTGAGAGACTTGGAGGACATATGCTAAAAGAGCAGTCTCAGGAATGTGCACTAGAACAGCTTACAAACTCCGATCTGAGGGTCCTGCAGGATCAGGCTGACCAGAGCTGCGCAGTGTGGACAAGGACTGACTGGGATATACCCTCCTCCTCCTCTTCATCCTCTTCCTGTGCCTCCTTCACATGCACTAGTGGAAGTTGAGAGCAGCACTCAGCATCTCAGCATCAGAATCAGGGATGAAAAGGAGAAGGAAGAGATTGCACCACAGTGCCCATGAGGGGACATGAACACCCGATGAACACTACCTCTGCTCAGAGTGAGTGGCCAGTCAGAGACAGAGGGAGGCTACATATTGTGAGCAAGACCTGTTACTCCAAGAAACCAGTCCTTGCCTGCAATGATTCTGCCACTCACCCAGATTTCAGATGCAGACCTGATGAACAGAGTGATGGCCATGTCCCCCACAGCTAGAATGTTACAGCATCACTACAAGGAGAAGAATGGTCACAAACCTCACTCTGAAGAGAGTGACAGCTACAGACTGGTCACTTCACAAAGTGAAGTGTGAATGACCATGCAGGTCCAATTGCAGTGCTCCATGATTATCTCTACTGAATCTGATACCATGTTAGAGATAGGGCTCAGGAATCCTCCAGTACTTCCCTTAATGCAGCAAGAATTGGCTTCAAGGGTCATGGTCCATTACCTGATAGTTTGCCTTGTGCTCTTGAGTGGGTTTGTGTTAGATACACAGTTACTGAGCTGTCAAGCTAATTTTGCTGAAATACTTGCAGAATGCAGGCAAATCATTAACATTACAAAAGCAAAACCTAAATGTGAAATGAGCAAGGAAATCTGCCACAAATATTCTTGCATCATTAAGTAGTGCTTTGTAACTGTTGCTGATTCTCCTAAATGCTTTTGTGTACTTTTCAATGTTTTCAGAGTGATCTCAAGTATATACCACAGCGTAAATATGTTTTCCACAAATAGCACACTGAGATGAATCAAACCTGGAAACCATCTTGATGGGTGATATATAATATCATCTAATGTCCCCACACCCTCTATGTCATGTTAAAAAAAAAAGAACTTCAGGGACACTTGACCCAAACATATCAATTGAAGGTTTCTCTCTGATAATGTACCTGGTATTTGAATAATGTTTATAATATCACAAAAAGAGAGTTAAAAAGAAAATGTAGCCTGACACAACAGCTGAGATCCATGGAGACACGGTCTCCTTGTCTGAGGACAACTGAGGTTTGGATTTTTCTGTCCACAGGAAGTGTTATGAAACAAAACAAGCTATAAACACATATCTCAGCAGGGTGTCCTACAATCCTATCTGCCTGGAGGAAAGGAAGAAAGAGTTGAGGGAATAAAGGGAAGAGATGCACTCAGGATAAGGAGGATGTGGGGTAAATTGGCAATGGATGGGGAAAGAAAACAAGCTCACAGTCATCATGTAGGGGCCTGGCAGCCTGGCATCCTTCTGTGGTATGTGTTGACTACAAGGGAAAGGGGCCCTGGTTATGTTATAGTACCGAATGGAAGCTGAGTGGTGAAGGAGCCAATATGAGAGTATTAACAAGGAGTCTAGCAGTCATTGTACTCGACACCGGAATGTCTTCTGTGGGGTGATGCAATCACAAATGGAGGTTCATGGGCACCAAAGATTGATAATTCATGCTTCCATGTTTGGGTTTATTTACATTTGCTACTGCTAGGTGAACATTGACTCCAAAGCAGCTGTATGAGGCATGGTGGGGAGTAGAGATTGATGTAAAACACCAGTATTCAAAACAGGAGGACAGTATAGACTTCAGCAATATTTCCCACCAGGCTACCCACAAAGGACAACGAAAGCCATACAAAAATAGGCCAAAGCTGATTCTCAGACGAGAAAGCTTGATGGTCTAAGAAATGTTTAAGGCAGGCTAGCATGACTAACAGGCCCAGTGATCTTTGAAACCCTAGCATCCTTCATGGACAGTTTCCGATGAGGATAGGGTACTCTCTCCTTCCCACACTTCTGCAGTTCCACTACCCTTTAAAGTCTCCATAGAAAGAATAGGCACATATCTGTACACAAAGGGATAACGGGCCTGAGTGGATGCAACATAAACAGTCCCTGTGTCCCAAGGACCTGCTCAGAGAAATGAGTGAAAACTCACTTTACCACAGAAGATCACAGAGACCTCTTCAGCAGACTCTGAAAGAATGGATGCAGCCTTACGCAGAGAGCACTGTAGAAGGATCAGAGTGCTAAGGCAACTCAGAGGCCCAAATACATATTTAAGGCAGGAAGGGTGACTTATCAGCTGTGTCTAGAGGGAAGAAGACAACCAGGGGAAGATGGGGACAAGCACTGTCACTAATGGAAACTTAGGAAATGAAGTTGATCTCGTAGACCCTATTTGTTCAGAGATAGGGGACCAGATGCCACAGGAACACATTTACTTACAAAAGTCAGAAGGATCAGGAGACCTGACACTGCCATTGACATTTTGGACCTAAACAGAATTCTTTGAAGGACAACTCCCCCAATATGGATTGTTGGGCAAGGAGAGTATTTGCAAGTCTCAACGTCTGTGTAGACAACTTACCAACCAGGAGAAATCTAATAGGCTTTTAGAGTCCTCCAGAGACTATGGGATCAATTCAGGCAGCAGAGTTCAGTAGGAGCCCTGGGGACCTGGAAGATGAATATTTTAGGCATGGAAATGCAGAAGGTGGCTCCCAGGCCCATACTCAGGACTCCATAAGGGAACAGAGGAAACTTGCAGGGTAATTCTGGGGTACACTGAGTTCCAAATGCAATGTTTATGGTAGGATGGCAAAATTGGGCTATGTAAAGATCCTGTCCCATAAAAACTAGAGTGGAACATAGGCTGATGCCTCCTTACACCAACCTGGGTTCTCCATGCCCTCTTGCACAGAGGTATGTACACCTTATACACCTGCATGTATATGCAAAGCTCCCAGCTCCTCCCACACACCTGCACCCTTACACAGTAGCAGGTTACAGTGGTTCTTACACCTGCCAAAACTCTCACGGTGGCCAGTTGTCCAGGGATACACGGCAAATGTCAAACCTCAGGGCTCTACAAACAACAGACTTTCCTAGACCCTCACACAGCCCTGCACTTGAACCACGATGAGGAGCCCAGCCCTGCTTCTTCAGAGGTCCTGCTTTTGCTGATGTGGAAATCAATGCTGTGTCCTCTCACCTCCACCTGTGTGCCACAACACACAGGTGTTTCTGCTCTCTCTCCCTTTCTTTCTCTAAGAAATACAATTTTAATAAAGAATTCAATGCTCTGTGCTCTTTATTGTCATCACCCTCTCCCAGACTCACCCTAAATCACCTGGATCTGTCCACATGCTTCAGCTTTCAAGTCCCACCGAGTTTGTAGCTCCAAGATCAGCATGCAAGGTTCCACTGTCCATGGAGTCACTAGGGCACTTAATTCAGCCCCCAAGGCCAGTGCCAAGTGCAGCCCTCACCTCATGGATCATGGCTCCACCCTGGCTCCAAACCCTAAGAAATCTTTTGCCAAGCTCTGCCTACAGCCCTCAAGAAAAGTCAAATTACAAGCTCACCCATTGTTTTGAGGTCACTAACTGTCCCTGTTCCGTTCTTTCAAATCTTTGCCCATCCTGTCAGTATTCGTGGCCATGCCCCCAACTCTACTTCATTATTCCACCTTCTCAACCTCCCTTTGGCCTCATCCACCGCAGAGAAACACACAAAGCCTAGACCCCACCTCAGACCTTCTACATTATATTCAGCACTGGGTTTACAAACTCACTGCTCTGGGGTGAGACGGATGGCTCAGCAGATGCCATTTCAACAAGCCTCTCTCATGTGACCTCCCACCATGTCCCCTGTTCCTGACACCCTTTTCCCTCATCCTGAATGTTCTAACCCTTTCTTCTCTATGCCCATCCCTTCTTCCTGTGGCCCTGTTTCAGCTGGGCTTCTCATCCTGCCCCTCCCTTCCCTCCAGGTCCACTTGTCCTCCTAATTCTGCCTTCAGGTTGCCTGAAAAATCTTCCTTTTTGTGCTGTGCCCACTTGGCCACATCCCATCAGCCACCCCCGTTCCCAGAATGTCTCCTAGTGCTCATTATGATGTATTGTGTCATTTACATAACTCCCTAATTATGCATACAGCCTGAAGACTGGTTCTGATTGGTTCCACACATTGGGATGGAATGCGTGAGTGTGGCTCACAGGCATACATTACTTTGTTCATACTTGTGAATGCATGTCGATATTTGTCCCTTTAATAGGGGCTTTGCAGTTGGGACCTGAGAGTGACAATCAAAAAGTTGCAGTCCAGGTATCCAGTGCTAGAAGCATTGAGATCTGCACCAGGAGGCTCAGCAAGAGCAGACTGGCAGGATAAACTCCTGGAGTGAGGGCACAACTTGGTACTGAGAAGCATTTATAGCTGGCTTGCTTAGCGTGGCAGACCTCTGCAGTGAGGTCTTGATCCCAAAAGACCAAACTATGATTGGGAAAGGCAATGGCAGGCTCCTTTCATGCTGACAGTTTGACCTCTGAAAAAATAGCGTAACTTCAGGAGACCCCAGAGATTAATGGGATGTACTTAAAACTTCAGGAAGACACATAACAGGGTAAAACACACAGATGAACCATGAATACTAGAGCCTGGGATGGGGCCCTGGGCACAATGCTGCTCATGCGGCCCATGTAGAGAACAGAAGGGCCAGGATTCCTGTCTGTCCCTGCAGGAAAAAACCTTCACTCTAGACACCTCATCTCCTGTCCATACAGCCCTATGCTCCTGGGGAGCATGCAGACTGAGCTGACGTTCTGCTTCTTGTACACGCCCCTCCTAGCATGGTCTATGACTTCTCATGGCCCAACATGCACACATGTGCAGCCCATTACAAAGGTTATTGTGCAGGAGGAGTGAAATCAGCTCATTTCTACATGGGCCATCGCTTCTTCAATCAGCCTCTCATTCTCTTTGTCTATGCAGGGTGACAGTGAAACTGCTGGGCCTTTGGAAGATGTTGATGTCATCTCAACCAAGGAATGGACACATAGTGTGTACACAAGTACTGAAGGCCTTATTCTCAGTCTCATGACAACATTCTCAGCCTCGGGACGTGTGTTACAATAAGGTCAGTGGAAACACAGCACCCAAGGATACAGGAGACTCACTGGCAGGGCAACCTGAGGTCACTGGGCTTTGCACAGATGAATCATGTTCTGATAGCAATGGTTATGCTCAGCAGCCTGGGGATTGGGGCCAGTCAGTGCTGGGCATGCATCCCATGGAGCAGAACATCATACAGATCTCTGAGTTCCTGGTGCAGGTGACATTGAGAGGAAGGAGAGGTAGCAGAACGCAGACTGCAGAACTGTGAAGCCCAATAAAGTCAAGAGGTTCCCCCTCCTGTGTGTTTCCCATGGGACCTATGACCTCTGTCAGCACTGACCTTACACTGTCCTCACAGTGCTGATCCCTAGCTTACTTCCTTCAGATCTTTCTTACTCTCTTACATCTCCCACAGATTCCACAGTTGGACAAGAGTCCCTAAATCCCAGCGATTTACATCAGCCTGCTGTTGAGACGGACAGCATTGAACTCTCTTGTTGTTACAGGAAGAACCAGAAGATCACAATGGTCATTAGCATTTAAGTACTCTTGGTATACCTTTGGAAAATGAGGGCCAATGTTTGTGACAGATACTTCCTGATCTGGTCCAAGAACAAATGAGTTGATTATTCACTACCTATCCTGAGCCAGTTTTCATAGACTTGTACAATGATATGAGGTCCAAAATTGCATGAGAAAAGTGTGTCACAGACATCAATGAACTTAGAAGAAATATTAGTTCGGAGTATGGGGGCTAGAGTCTCCAAGGTCTCAGGGGAGTCTTCTACATCTAACAACCTTTCAGAGATCTCAGGTGGCCAAAGTGACTTTAACATTTTCACATCCATAGTAACTCACAGATAACAGCATCTCACTCTTCTTGACCACTGAAAGGATGCAAAAATCCATTCTGGCTTTTTGGTTGTAATAAACAGATCATCCCCACACAAAAACTGAATGAGAATTCTTGCTCAACTAAGAATATAATTCTGTTTTTCCCTGATTATTACTTCCTCGATTTTTCACATTGAATCATCTAAAGTACATCATGAACTTAAGAGATCATTCCTACACAAGCACTGAGACAAGATTGTAATGCCATTCAACAGATTCTAGTTTCCTCAATTGTTCCCATGAGACCACCTGAAGCACCTCATACCACCTGGTTGAATCACAGGAATTGTCTAGTGATGTTCCAAAAGCTCAATCAGCAGGCACTTTCTCAGACGATACTCTCGGAATGTCAGAATGACTTTTCCCATGGATGTATATGTACCTATAGGCTTGTGGAATTTCAGATATTTGGTGATACCTCCTGGAGTAGGGGCAGGACAGTGTGTGGGAATGTTGTCCTAGGAAACCTCATTGTCCACTGACAAGAAAGATCCTACCTTCAAGAGTGGCACTCCTTGGGTGGAAGCTTTGCCTTGGTCACAATATATTCAAGACTTACCTGATCATTTGTTCCTCCACAGAGGGGACATGAGTTAGATCACAAATCTATGGATTAATCTGTGAGAAGATAAAAGCCATCCAGTCAGCTGTCCACGGTGACTCACCACCCAAATCATCCTATTGCATCTGCTCCCAAGCTACATCCTTCCTGAGCACCAGGAGACATACTGAGATAAATTAAGTCATCTACTAAAGCAAGAGTTTCATGATGTCTTGCTGGGAAGACATCTCTAGCACACAGATGAGATCTACTGGTTGCCTCTGGGATCCACATGACTCAGTAGCCAAGAGGAAACTGAGAACTTATAGGAGGCTTGGCTTCCTTGGAGACTACAGACAATTTGATTGTGATGTTGCTCCCTTCTTCAGTCCACTAACAGAAGAACTTTATCCCTAAACCATGTGCTCCTCCTTATCAGCAGGCAGTCTGATACCACCTGTCCTCATGACTCTCACTTCTACTGAAGGGAGCACACAGGAAACTTCTCTAACATCCTTGAGGACTTTATTAGAACTGCTATGTAACCATGTCAGCTGGGAACACCTTCCACCTTGATACTGCTACATACCCAATCTGTGGATTTCTGGTGTGGGGAATGACTCCTAGAATTCCTTCCCAGTGGCCTCCATCAGGCACATTGTCTTCCTATTCATTGCTTTCAGTAAAAATTGCTTAACTGGCTCATATTTGCACACTGAAAACACAGAAATATTCTAGTTTCTTTTGAGAAGATAGTGGTGGTTTGGGGGCCTAATTCAGGTTAGGGTTAAGGAGGTGCCTGTGGCTATAGAGGAAAGCAGGAATGGTGCCAGTCTGGTTGTGCCAGTTCTCTGCCTACAAAAGAGGAGTGGTGGGCACTCTGAGGAGTTTGCCTGTGGCCAGGGATATTGCCTGGCCTTGACCTTCTGGGAAAGAGCTATGCTGTGTAAGGGGTATCTGTGCAGTCTAATAAAGTCAGAAAAGAACTTGTGAGATCACATCCGTGTGTGTGCTGTGAAGCTCTTAAATTGGGCACAGTGATGTGCAGGTAAGTAATGCCTTGGGTGATTCTGACCATAGGACCACATCCCCATACTTTCTGGGCAGTCTTGTACTGCCCTGTGGGCACCTAAGGCCTCTGGGGCCAGAGTCTGAACCCACCTAAGATTGTGAAGGTTCTATGTTTCTTTATCCTCTAGGTCTCAGGGAATAAAGTATGGGAACACTTGTAGACACATCCTCTCATGTCTCACATGATACATGGTAACACAAGGCTAGTGAATGAACGTGCCCCTGATGCCATGATATATCAGAAACAGGTACCAGATATTTGCCCAGTGAGTCAGTATCCTTCCTGGTGCAGGAACTAACTGCATAATGCCAGGCAATCGCCAAAGCACTGCTGTCCACAGCTGTCTGTGGGCTCACGATGCCACAGCACTGGGCTCATGTTTAGGACCAGCCTGTCCCTCTTAGTCAGCTTCCTAGAATCAGTCCCGAGACCCATTTCTGTCTTCCCTCATTTCCCTGAAACCCAGGCTTCCCCATCCTTAACCCTTAGCTTTGTGTCAGGCAAAAGCAGTGTGAGCTCTGTGTCAGTGCTCTGAGAGACCATCACTGACCACCCCCCTTTCTGTGGCAAGGTTGCTAGTCTTTGCAAGAGTTCAAAGGTATCTGGACAGGGTTGCTCCTCATCTAAGCTATGAGGATGGTCTTTGGAAACTATTTCCCAGCTCCTATTGTGTCCTGAAAACTCCTCTGCAACTCAGTTCTGTGGATAGAAAGCAGGACCACTACTCAGACTTCTTCAGTGTCTGCTTGGCATCATGTCACTTCTGATTCCTCACAGGGTCTTTCCATCAGGGTAATCAGAAGAGAGTACTGCTGAATATAAGCAGGGGACAGTCTAATTCTGACACTTTTAGCGACCCTCTCCTTTCAACCCTCTCCTGTCTGTAGTGTCCCTTTTGTGCTCACACTCTTGTGCTAGCAGATCTCAGGGGAATTTGACAACAGTAGTCCTAGAACTGAGTATGTTTCCCACTGTAAAGCATGCTTTCCTGGTGCCCCAAGATGTGGCCAGTGACTGTTGCTGAGGTTGACATACTAATGGATTTCCGCGTGTCCCCTAAACCTTTGTGCTGGAATCATGTCCCCTTCAAAACCCAGACATATTTGTGTCATGGTGCAGGGAACTGAGACTCCTGATGGGAGGAGCACTATGGAGAGGGGGACTCTTCCAGGATGACCAGTGGGCATTTCCTGCTGCTGCCAGGCAAAACAGCCTCGCCTCTTCACAATATCTGACCTTAGCATTCAGGCATTCAGTCAGTCATCCTGAAAACAGTGATATGTTGTTTGCAGATATACAACGCACATGACATGGCCATCCACCCACAACCCAGGTCAGTGTCACTGTGAAGAGCAGTCTTGCTCTGACCTGCCTCTGGCTGGGACCAAACCCTCAGGTGTGTCCAAACCTGAGGACCACACATGTTTCCTTCCAGGCTGCTTTCTTATTGTTCTTTCAAGGGTACTGGGGGAAAATAAAGTCTTTGGCTCCACTGACTCCCTGGGGTTCTGCTCCCTGAATCACACAATCAGAGATGTGGAGCCAGAGAGCTCCCTGAAATCATCCAGTCAACTAGGGAGATTCTCTGGAGCAGTACCATCCTGCATGTGCTCAAGTGTCAATGAGATTTCCCTGTGGGTTATGCACGTGACAGAGACAAACCTGGGCATAAGGCTGCATCTCTCATTGGATAAATGTTGCTGCAACAAAAATGGGTATGATTTCAAGGACTGTGGACTTTGATGCTGTGGTGACATACAAGGGATTAACTCAATGTTTGGATGTGACTGAGAAATGACTAAAAGCTAAGTGGAAGCATGAGCTTCTCCTCACTGTGGACAGGGTTGGCCCCATCTCAGGGTAGGGGAAGCCACAGAGGCCATGGGTCAAACCCGGCTTCTGAGGGAAGCCGATATTCATAGACAGCCAGATACCATAGGGCCTCAGTAGCTTTGTTATGCCAAAGACCAAGCCCTGTAAAGACATTTGTCCTAGATACAGAGAGCAGCAACATGATAGAGAAGCTCTTGGGACTCTTACAACCAGTGGCCTCTGAAAACTCTCAACCTGCTGCAGATGACCCCCCTTTCCCCAGAAGACCCTCAGCACACCACTTCTTTCAAGAAGAAATATCTTGACTTAGTCTCCATGCTGCACCACAATCTCTCATGGGAGATACCCTCTTCACGTGTCTCCTGGAGGGCTACTGATCATCTCAGCTCACTGGCTCATATTGTAATGCTAAAAGCAGAAAAATGCTGCACACAACTGTGAGAGTTACAGAAGCTGGTGAAAGGCTGTGTGGTGAGCGAAGTTTCAGAACAATGGACACTACTCTCTCTACCTGCTAAGGAAAGTAAGGAGTGACTTTTGCCCATGACAGTGAAGCAATGGCCGGAGCCTCCCCACTGGACAGGAATTAAGGCAATCACCAGGGCTCTGTACACTAAAATCACAAGGGGAGTTAGGGGAACCTGGTAAGAAACATGACTTGATGCCCCGCCAAGGGCCTGGAGGATTAGGCCAAGTGCCTCGTGATGGCTCTGCAAAGCCTGCCAGCAGCAATCAATCCCATGCTCAGCACCCTTGAAAAGGCTTGCATGGACACAGGAGGCAGGAAAGCACGGGATTCAAGGTGCAGGAAGGAAACAGAAGTCAGGAAGTCAGAAGTACCCCAGGGTTGCAGGCACAGAGTCTCGCTGGACACATGCTGTAAGAGCAGACAAAGGAATGTGATGGAGACAGGGCCCTAGAATCACTTGAACTCAGCTTGCTCTGCTACAGAATCAGGTTGATCAGGACAGAGCTTATCTCTCAACTGCTCATTATGAAAAAGGCCTGACTGGAATATAGCCTCCTCTTCCTCTTCTTCCTCCTCCTGTGCTGTTCTTCACATGCACGGGTTCAGGTTGTAGACAAAACTCAGAAGCATTGCATCAGAAGCAGAGACTAGAAGGAGACATAGAGGAGATGGCACCACAGGCACTATGAGGGGAGAGGGACACCAGAAGAATACTAGATCTCCTCAGAATGCCAGTCAGAGAGAGAGATAGAGAGAGGTTGCACATGGACAGTTAGGTCTACCACGCCAGCAATCAGGCCCTTACTTGCCACATTTCTGCCCCTCACCCACATTTCAGACCTGATGGACAGAAAGTAGAAAGGTCCTCCCCTGCTAGAATGTTACGGCATCAGAACAAGAAGCATGAATGTTCCCAAACCCCCTCCAAGGAGAGTGACAGCTACAGACTGGCCACAGCACAAAGGGGAAGTGGGATTGACCATGTAGGTTCAATTTCAGTGCTCCATGATTATCCCTGCTGACTCTGGGACCTCCATTAGAAAGGGGCTCAGGACTCCTCCATTACTCCCCTGAATGTGGCATGCACCGGATTCAAGGAACATGATCCATTACCTGAGATTTTGCCTGCTGGAAGTGAGTGGGTTTGAGCATGCTAGCTGCACAGCTAGGGAGCTGTCAGGCTAATTTTACTGAGATTCTTGCAGAATACAAGCTAATCATTAACATCACAAAACCCAAAACAAAATGTGAAAGGAGCAGGGAAATCATGCCACAAATATCCTTGCATCATCAGATGGTGCCTTTTAACTGTGGCTGATTCTAACTACTTTTCTGTACTTTTCAATGTTTTCAGGGTGATCTCAAGTATGCGGCAGAGCCTGAATGTGTCTTTCTCAAATAGCACATTCTGATAAATCAAGTGTGGGAACCATCTTCATGGGTGACATCTGATATTGTCAAATGTACCCCACTCTAGACTATGTATTGTAAAAGAAAAAGAACCTCAGACTCACTGGAACCAGACATATCATTTGAAGTTTTCCTTCTTGTAAGGTACCTGATATTTGAAAAATGGCTGTAATATCATAAGGGCAGAGTTAAAAAAAATGCAGCCTGGCACAACAGCTCAGATCAATGGACACATGAACTCTATGTCTAAGGGTAACCAAAGTTCAGATACTTCTGTCCACAGGGACTGGTATGAAGAGAAAACCAGCCATGAATACAGGTCTCAGCAGGGTGTCCTGCGATCTGTCTGCCTGGAGGAAAGGAAGCAAGGGTTGGGGGAAAACTGGGAAGAGGTCTACTTAGGATGAGGATGATGTGGGTGAAATTGGCAGCAGATGGAGAAAAGAAAACAATCTCATAGTCGTCTTACAGAGGCCTGGTAGCCTAGCTATCTTCTCTGGCACATGTTGGCTTCAAAGGAATGACTATGTCATAGTTAGACACAGGTGTCAACTTGACAGTTGAGGGTTTGAGCTCTGGGCACATTTGTAGAGAATTAGTGGTTGAATCAAACCTAGAGCAAACTTACAGGAGATTGTCTAGCTGATAGGGAAGGTCCAGACCATGGCAGGTGGGACTAGGCCCTAGAATAAAGTACAGAAAGCTAGTTAAGAGTTAGCATACTTGTGTACACTTGGCCAGATATGCTGGACTGGTAAGTAAGGATCATCACTCTCTTAGCTTTTATGTGGAAATGGTTTGGCCAGTTCCCTCGGCCATGGTGTTGGTGCATGCTCTAACGTCAAGCAGAACAACGAAGTATAACTGGACTATCTTAAGACAAATAAACCCCTAGTTCCCTTAAGCTGTTTGATGGTGATTCATCAGTAACCATGCAGGTGAACTGCAACAGAGACCCTGGATAAGTTAGAGCACAGAATGAAAGCTGAGTGGTGAAGGAACAAATATGAGATTATTAACATGAGTCACTCTCTATCAGTCATTGTACCAGAAACAGGGACATCTTCTATTGGGTCATGCTCATTACAAATGGAGCACAAATGGGCACCAAAGATTGATAATTTATGCCTCCATGTTTGGGTGTACTTACAGTTGCTTATGCTTGGTAAACACTGAATCCACAGAAGCAAGATAAAGAGCCCTGGGGAGGAGGCACTGATGGCAAACATCAGTATTCACAAGACTACAGCATAGGCTTTATCAACAGTTCCCACCAGTCCACCCACACAGGACAGGGAAGGACATAGAAAAAGTGGGCCAAAGCCAATTCTCAGAGGAGGAAGCCTGATGGTCCGTGAAATGTTTAAGGCAGTCAAGCATGATTAATTGGTCCAGTGATCTTTGAAATCCTGGCATCTTTCATGGACAATCTCCCATGAGGCAGGGACACTCTCTCCCTCCCTTTCTTCTATGTTTCCTTTATCCAGAAGGTCCCTAGGATAGGGTAAGACACATATCATTATACAAAGGAATAATAGGCCTGAGTGGATGCAACATCTAATCAACAGCCCCTGTGTCCCAAAGACCTGCTCAGAGAAATGAGTGAAAACTTACTTTGCCATATAAAAGCACAGAGACTCCTTCTGCAGACTCTGCAAGAAAGGATGCAGCCTCATACAGGGAACATTGGAGAAGATCAGATCACTAAGGCAACTCAGAAGCCAAAATATCTAAATGAAGCAGGTAGGGTGATTTTGAAGCTGTGTTGTGAAGGAAGAGGACAACCAGGGAAAAATAGGGGCAGGCACTGTCGCAAGTGGGGACCTTGGAAATGAAGTCGAATCAGTGGAGCCTGTTGTGTCAATGATAAGGAGACCATACAACACAGTGACACAGTGACTTACCAAAGCCAGAAGGATCAGGAAACCTGAGACTGCCATTTGTGTTTAGGATCCAAACAGAATTAATGAAGGGAGAACTCCTCCAGTATGCATTGTTAGGGCAGGAGAGTATTTGCTGGTTTGAACATCTGTGTAGACACCTGAACAACGAAGAGAAATCTAGGAGGCCTGCAGACCTGTCCAGAGTCTCTGGGAACAATGCTGTATCAGAGTTCAGCAGGAGCCTTCGTGACCTGGAAGAAGAATATTTTAGATATAGAAATCCAGAAGGTGGCTCCCAGGCACATACTTAGGACTCCATAAAGGAACAGAAGAACCTATCAGGGTGATCTTTGGGGACATTGGGTTCCAAATACAATGTACATATCAGGATGGGGAAATTGTGTAAGATCTTGTCTCATATAGACTATAGTGGAATAGAGGCTGATGTCTTCTGATATCAACCTAGTGCTTCCTTGCCTTCTTGCACAGAGGTATGTACATCTTACACACCCAAATGCAAATACAAAACTCCCAGATCCTACCACACACCTACCTCCTTACCTAGCAGCAGGTTTTTCAGGCCCATAATCCTACCTCACTGTCAGAGTGGCCACTTGCTTAAGGACCAACTGCAAATGTCTCACCTCAGGGCTCTGCAAACAACAGACTTTCCTAGACTCTAACACAGCTCTGTACCTAAACCATGATCATGAGGCTGGACATGCTTTTTCTGAGGTCCTGCTGTAGCTGGTGTAGAATTTAATGCTGTGTCCTCTCACCTCCACCTGTGTGCCACGGCATGCATGTGGCCTTGGAAAGTCTATTGTACACTGAAAAGGAAGCTCCTCCTTCAAGAGTGGCCCTCCTTGAGTGGAAGCTTTGCTCTGCCCCTGATATGTTCACGACTGACTTGATCACCTTTCTTCCACAGAGGGGACATGAGATGGATCACAAATCCGTGGACTGAGCTATGGGTAGGTGACAGCCAGATAGTCATCTGTCTGTGAAGACTCACCACACAAACCATCCTATTACAGCTACTGACAAGCATTATCCTTCTTGAGCACCTGGAGACACATCAAAATGAAGATGCTCATCATTCCCTTCCCTTGCTGGGAAGATAAAATCTCTAGTACACAGAGGAGACCCACTGGTTGCCTATTCTCAGGACTCAGCAGCCAGGCAGAAGCTGAGGATCTTCTGCTTTCTCTGTTTCTTTGTAACTGCAGAAGACTTCATGGTTCCTTCTTCTGTTTGCTAATAGCAGGCAGTATATCCCCATATCGTGTGTCCCTATTTATCAGCAGGCAGCATGACACCACCTACCCTCATGTCTTTCACTCCTACTTAAGGGTACACACCGGAATCTTCTCTACCATCCTATAGGGTTTCATGAGAGCAGCTATGTAACCATGTCACCTGGGAACATCTTCTACCCTTGTACTGCTCCATGACCAAATCATGGTTTCTGTTGTGGTGAATGACTCCTAGAATTCCTTACTTGGTTGTGGGTGTCTGGCTACAGGCCTCCATCTAGCAAGCTGCCTTCTTATTCGATGCTTTCAAAGAGAGCTGCATCAGTGAGAACTGCTTAATGTGCTCATAATTTCCACAATGAAGAGATGTAGGAGTATTTTGATTTCTTTTCACAAGCTAGTGGTGGTACTGGGGCTCCTTCAGCTTAGCATTGTGGAGAACATTGGCTTTTTGGGAGATAGCACAGGTCATAGTTTGGCTGTGCTGCCTCCCTGCCTGGAAAGTCAGGGTTAGGGGCAACATTGGGTACTTTGCCTATGAACAGGGCAGTTGCATGGCCTTTATTTCCAGGGAAAGGGCTGTTATGTGGCAAGGTTATCTGTGCACTCAGAGAATAAGAACAAAAAAGCAAATGTGAGATCACATCTACGTGTGCCTGTGCATGTCTCATGTCGGGCATGGGGATGTGCAGGTAACTAGTGTCTCAGGAGAAGCTGACCAAAGGACCTCTCCCTCACCTCCTGGCCCATTGTATAATGCCCTGTGCTCACCCAAGTCCCCTAGGGCAGGAGCCCGAAATCTTCTCCTATTCCTCTTAAGATTCTCTGCCATTTCTTCCTCCTGATCTTGGGCCAAAACATCTGGAGGCCCCTGGGGACATGTGCTCTACTTTCTGAACTACTGTTTACTGGTGACAAGAGCCACAACTAAACATTAACACCGGGCTAATGAATACATGTTCCTGTATGCCACCAAGTATTACAGCTACAAATTGTTCAAATGTCATGTCAGTATCCCTGCTCATTTAGGACTCTTTTAGTAATTTTAGTAGGAACTGATTCAGCTTCAGGTTCCAAGTCCTCATGAAGGAAGCACTGGAGAAGTATCAGACTGCTAAGCCAACACAGAGGCCAAAATAACGAAATGAGGCAGTAAAGGAGATGCTCAAGCTGTGTCTGTAAGGAAGAGCAGAACCAGGGCAAAATTGGTGCAGGCAATGTTGCATGTGGGAACCTAGGAAAGGAAGTTGACCTGTTGCGGCCATTTGGGTCAGTTGAAAGGGACTACACAGCATAGCGGAACAGTGACTTACCAAAACCAGAAGGATCAGGAAACTTGAGACTTTCATTCAGAGTTATGACCCAAACAAAATTCTTGGAAAGAGAATTTCCCCAGTATGCGTTGTTGGGATAGGAGCTTATTTGCATGTCTGAACATCTATGTGGACATCAGAACACCCAGGAGAAATCAAGGAGGCTCACAGATTCATCCAGAGTCTCTAGGAACAAATCTGGCAACAGAGTTCAACAGGAGCCCTGGGGACCTGGAGGAGGAATAGTTTAGATATGGAAATCCAGAAGGTGGCTCCCAGGCCCATACTCAGGACTCCATAAGGGAACAGAGGAGCCTTGCAGGGTGGTCCTGGGATACACTGGGTTTCAAAGGCAATGTTGATTGTAGGATGGTAAAACTGGGCTGTGTAAAGATCCTGTCCTTTAAAAACTAAAGTGGAATAGAGCTGATGCCTCCTGACATCAACCTGGGGCCTCTGTGCCCTCTTGCACAAAGGCATGCAAACGCAAAGCTCCCAGCTCGTCCCAAATACCTGCCCCTTTACACAGTAGCAGGTTACATTGGCCCTTACACTTGCCAAAACTCTCACAGTTGCCACTTGTTCAGGGCCCCACTGCAAACATCTCATCTCAGGGCTCCGCAAACAACAGACTTTCCTAGACCCTCACAGAGCCCTGGACATAAACCATGATGATGAGCTCAGCCCTGCTTCTTCAGAGGTCCTGCTTTACCTGATGTGGAATTCAATGCTGTGTCCTCTCAGCTCCACCTGTGTTCCCCAACATGCATTTTTTGCTTTTTCCAGTTCTTTCTCTAAGAAATACAATTTTAATAAAGAATTCAATGCTCTGTGCACTTTTCTGCCATCTCCCTCTCCCAGACACAACCTGAATCACCTGGCAGTGTCCACATGCTTCTGCTCTCAATTCCACCCCAGTTTGTAGTTCCAAGATCAGCATGCAAGGTTCCATCTTCCCTCCAGTCCCCAGGGTACTTCACACTCAAATCCGTACCTCAGCAGCTCAAGAAAGTCAGCCATTAAGCTCAGCCTGCTACCTCCAAAGTCTGTCAGATTCCAACTTCTACCTCTAGCCCAGAAGGTAAGTTAGACCCCAGCTCTGCCTAAAGTTCAGTGGACACTGCTCTTCCTTCCTCTTTGTGGCACTTAGCCCAATCTGACTTTACTATGCCACTGACTATGCCAATCTGACTTTACTATGCCACTGACGGGCCCAATTTTTACTATGCCACTGACGGGCCCAACTTTCCTCATGGTGCATGGCACTGGCCACTTGCTGCAGCCCCCAAGACCAGGGCCAGGTACAACCCAAACCTCAGGGATCATGGCTACACCTTTGATCCCACCCATAAGAAATCTTACTTTAAGCTCTGCCTACAGCCAGAAAGACAAGTCAAACAACAAACCCCACCCAGAGTTTAGAGGTCACAACCTGGCCATGCCCCATGCCTCCAAGTCTTTCTCCATCCTGTCGGCATCCATGGTCACGCCCCCAACTCTACTTCATTATACTATTCTTCTCTCCCTCCTTTTGGCCCCATCCACCGAGCAGAAACAACCACAGCCTAGCCCCCACCTCAGACCTCCTACATTACAGGCAGCACTAGGTTTATAAACTCACTACTCTGGGGCGGACACGTGGCTCAATTGATGCCATTTCAACAAGCCTCTCTCATGTGACCTCTCACCATGTCCTCTACTCCTGACATCCCCTATGCCTCAGGCTGAATTTTCTTTTTTTATTATTATTATTTCCGCTCATACAAACTTAACAGGTACACCAGTCCCTTCCTTCTCTCCACCTACCCCCGACCCCCCCTGCTCCTCCCTCCCCTCTCCCCTCCTTCCCCATTCCCCAGCGCCTCCCCTCCCAATCCCCAGAGCATCCTTTACTGTGCATGCCAAACTCTCCTCTGGGTCCTCTTCTCCGATGAGGTGCAAGGACCCAGGCGCATTTCCCAGAACCCTTTCTTGTGTTCTCCTTAAGGTTAGGAACACTACTGTGTCTGTTGGTCCCTAGTCTCCAAGGATCCTAGTGCCTTTAGTCCACGTTAGACTTTGTGGGGGTCAATAAAGTGTTGGACATAGCGCAGGTCATGCAAAGTCCTATTATGATTGTTTGGGCGCTAACTTGTGTGGAGTATCTTGCATATCATTACTCTTCCCATCTTTGTGCTCTTACAATCTTACTGCCCCTTTTTCCGCAAAGTTCCCTGAGCTTCAGGATGGGGAGAGATTAGGCTGGCCAAGTTCCAGGTGGTTGATATAGAGTCTCTGATGTCCTGAATTATGGTTTGTTGATTTTTTTTTAGTTTTGCTGCTCCTGCAATGCCCTTGGCTCCATCCTGATGGGTATTGGAAGTCACCCCCTGGACAAAGATAAAAACCTGTTAAATTAGATTATTGCTATAAGAGTATATTCAAAGGGAGATGGAATAAAAGTAGGAGACTGTGGTGAGAGAGGGGTCGATCACTCATTTGCAAAATGGTTACTTTCTATCTGCCAGCCTATATGCCCTCCCCTTCTGGTGAGATCATACCCCATCAGTTGCCTATGATCAGGAAGGAGAGTATGTGAACTTAACCAGATGTCTCATTACTTACTTGCAGTCCTTGATGGTGTCTATTTTCTCTGCTATAACATGGTCCCCTCTCTCCTTATTTCTGGCGGGGCCCTCCTTCACCATCCCTCCTGTTTATAATCTTTACAATTACTGTAGGTATTACAGATATTTGTCTTTGAGTGTCTCTAAGTGGGTTTGGTACTAGGATCCACCTATTAGGGAATACCTATGGCACTTAATTTTCCGTGTCTGAGATACTTCACTCAATATAATTGTTTCTAATTCAATACATTTCCTGGCAAATTGCATTAATTCATCATTTTCAATGGCTGAGTAGTATAACATTGTACAAATGTACCACATTTTCCTTATCCACTCGTCAACTGTTGGACATTTGGGCTGATTTCATGACTTTGCCATTGTAAACAGTGCTGCTATGAACATGGTCATGATTGTGCTATCGAGGTGAATTTTTGCTGTATAGTAGGTTATTCCAAAAGGGGTATAGCAAGGTCATATGGCATTTCAATCTTTAACTTCTTTAAGATTCACCAGACCGCTCACCACAGTGGCTGTATGAGCCTGCATTCCCACCAGCAATGTAGGAGAGTTCCCCTCTCTCCACATCCATTCTAGCATTTGTTGTTGTTTGTATTGTGGATTTTTGCCATCCTGACCGGGGTGAGATGATATCTCAGGGAAGTTTTGATTTGCATTTTCCTGATGGCTAAAGATGTGGAGCATTCTTAAAGATATTTGTTAGACATTTTAATTTTGTCCTTGGTAAAGTTTCTTTTAAGTTCCAAGGCCCATTTTTTTAAAACATTTTTTATTATCTCCGCTCATACAAACTTAATAGGTACACCGGTTCCCTCCCTCCCTCCTCCTCCCCCTGGCTCCTCTGCTCACCCTCCCCTCACCCTTCCCTCCTCACCCCCCAGTACCTCCCCTCCCCAAATCCCCAGAGAATCCCTTAATGTGCATGCCAAACTCTCCTCTGGGTCCTCCTCTCCAATGACATACAAGGACACAGCGGCATTTCCCTGAACCCTTTCCTTTGTTCCCCTTAAGCATAGGAACACTATTTCGGCTGTCAATCCCTTGCCTCCAAGGATCTTGGTGCTTTTAGCATATGCTAGACTTTGTGGGGTCAATAGTGTGTTGGACATTGTGCCGGGCTTGCAAAGTCCAATTATGATTGCTTCAGCCCTAACTTGTGTGGAGTATCTTGCATATCATTGCTCCTCCCATCCTTTTGCTCTTACACTCTTACCGCCCCCTTTTCTGCAAATTTCCCTGAGCTTCAGGATGGGAAGAGATTAGTCTGGCCTAGTTCTAGGTGGTTGAAATAGAGTCTCTGAAGTTCTGGATTGTGGTTTGTTGATTTTCTTTTGCAGTTTTGCTGCTCCTGCAATGACCTTCACTCCATCCTGATGGGTATTGGATGTCACCCCCTGCCAAGGCCCATTTTTTAATTGGCCCATTTGTTTCCTTGGTGTTTAGTTTTCTAAGTTCTTTGTGCACTCTGGATAATAGAGCTCTATCAAATATGTGGTTAGTGAAGATTTTCTCCCATTCTGTGGGTTGCATGTGTGCTCGAGTTGCAATCTCTTTAACTGAACAGAAGCTCTTTAATTTCACAAGATCCCATCTGTTGAATTTTGGTTGTAGTGACTGTGTTATTGGATGTCTGTTCAGGAACTGGTGGCCTAGGCCAATCAGCTCAAGGGAGATCCCTATCCTTTCAACTATGGTTTTTATAGTCTCTGGCCTTATATCGAGGTCCTTGATCCATTTGTAGTTAATCCTTGGACATGGTGACAATTACGGGTCCAGTTTTAAACTTCTGCAGGTGGAGGAGATCCAGTTTTGCGAGCACCATTTGTTGAAGATACTGTTCTTTTTCCATTGGATTTTTTGGGCCACTTTGTCAAAGATCAAATGGCTGTAGTTGTGTGGGCTTATATCTGGGTCTTCAACCCTTATCCATTGATCTGTCTGTCTATTTTGGAGCCAATACCAGGCTGTTTTTACAATTATGGATTTGTAGTATAGACTAAGGTTTGGTATGGTGATACCTCTAGCCGTGTTTCTGTTACTCAGGATTGTTTCTGCTATCCTGGGTCTTTTGTGCCTCCATATGAATTTTGAGATTGTTTGGTCAACTTCTTTAAAGAATTGCTTTGGGATTTTAATTGGTATAGCATTGAATTTGTATATTGCCTTTGGTAGGATGGTCATTTTTACAATGTTGATTCTGCCAATCCAGGAACATGGGAGGTGTTTCCACCTTCTGGTGTCTTCTGCTATTTCTTTCTTTAGGGTTTTAAAGTTTTCATTAGAGAGATCTTTTACTCCCTTGGTTAGGTTTATACCAAGGAATTTCAATTTTTTTAGGGGCTATAGTAAATGGGATTGTTTCTCTTAGGGCTTTTTCACTTCTTTCATTCTTGGCATATAGGAAAGCCACGGATTTTATACATTTATTTTGTATCCTGCCACCCTGCTGAACTTCTCAATTAGTTCCAGGAGCTTCCTGGTGGAGTTTTTGGGATCCCTCAGGTATAAGATCATGTCATCTGCAAATAGGGATAGCTTGACTTCTTCCTTGAATCCCCCTTATGTCCCTTTCTTGTCTTATGTCTTCAGCTAAGACTTCAAGTGCAATATTGAATAGAAGTGGTGAGAGCGGACAGCCTTGTCTAGTTCCTGATCGAAGTGGGAATGCTTCCAATTGTTCCCCATTGAGCATAATCCTTGCTGTGGGCTTGTTGTATACAGCTTTTATTACATTGATAAAGGTTTCTTCCATTCCTAGTGTTTCTAGCGTTTTGATCATAAAAGGCTGTTGGATCTTGTCAAAGGCTTTTTCTGCATCTATCAAGAGTATCATGTGATCTTGGACTTTGGCCTGGTTTACATGATGAATTACATTTATTGATTTGCGTATGTTGAACCAACCTTGTGTGCAGGGGATGAAGCCTACTTGGACCCCGTGAATGATCTTTTTAATATGTTTTTGAATCCGATTTGCTAAGACTTTGTTGAGAATCTTTGCGTCTGTGTTCATCAGAGAGATCGGCCTATAGTTTTCTTTTTTAAGTGAATCTTTATTAGGTTTTGGGATTAAAACGATATTAGCTTCATAGAAGGAATTTGATAGTATTCCTTCCTTTGCTATTTGATGGAACAGTTTAAGGAGTATTGGTGTTATTAACTCCTTAAATGACTGGTAGAAATCTGTGCTGAAACCATCTGGTCCAGGACATTTTTTGGTGGGAAGATTCGAGATTACTTCCTCAATTTCCTTATATGTTATAGGACTATTTAAATAATTCACAACTTCCTGATTCAATTTAGGTAAGTTGTGTTTACTTAGAAGTTCATCCATCTCTTTTTTGTTGTCAAACTTCACAGAATATAAGTTCTTGAAATATGATGTTATGATTCACTGGATTTCTTGGGTATCAGTAGTGATAACTCCATGTTCATTTCTAATTTTGTTAATTTATGTTTTCTCTCTTGCTTTTGGTTAATTTAGCTAAGAGTGTATCAATCTTACTAATTTTTTCAAAGAATCAGCTTTTTGACTGGTTGATTTTTTCTATCGTTTTCTTACTCTCGATTTCAGATATTTCTCATCTTATTTTGCTCATCTCCTCTCTTCTACTACATTTGGAGTCAGATTGCTCTAGTTTCTCTAAAGCTTTAAGCTGCATCATTAAGTTATTTATTTCTGATGTTTCCATTTTTTTGATATAGGCATTAAAAGCTATGAACTTACCTCTTAGAACAGCTTTCATTGTGTCTCAGAGATTTTGGTAAGTTATATTTTCGTTATCATTCACTTTCAGGAAATCTTGAATTTCCTTTTTAATTTCTTCCTGAATCCAGTTCTCATTCAGCATCATATTGTTAAGTTTCTAGGAGTTAGTGTATTTTCTTTTGTTTGATGTGTTGTGGATGTCCAGCTTTAGGCCGTGGTGGTCTGATAGGGCACAAGTTAGAATTTCAACTTTTTTGTATATGTGCAGATTCGTTTTGTGGCCCAATATGTTATCTATTTTGGAGAAAGTTCCGTGTGCTGCTGAGAAAAACGTGTATTCTTTGGTACGTGGGAGAAAAGTTCGATAGAGATCTGTAAGGTCCATTTCTTTCAGGGTTTGATTAAGTTCCAAAGTGTCTCTGTTAAGCTTTTGACCTGTTGATCTATCCCATGTTGAGAGGGCGGTGTTGAAGTCCCCAAGAATTATCATTTCGGGGTTGATTTCTTGCTTTAGACGCTGTAGGGTATTCTTAATGAATGTGGAGGGGCCCGTTTTGGATGCATGTATGTTCAGTATTGTGAAGTCTTCCTGGTGAATTGTACCTGTGACTAAAATGTAGTATCCATCTGTGTCTCTTATAATTTTCTTTGGTTTGAAGTCCACTTTGTCTGATAGCATAATGGCTACTCCTGCCTGTTTTCTGCTTCCATTTGCTTGTAGAATTTTTGACCAGCCTTTTTTTTTTATAGCGTGCCTATCTTTTGTGGTGAGATGGGTTTCCTGCAGGCAGCAGATTGATGGATTGTGATTTTTAATCCAAGTTTGTAATCTGTGTCTCTTGATCGGTGAATTAATTTCACTAATATTTAGTGTCATAATGGAGAAACTATTTTTAATTCCAGACATTTATTATGTTTAGTAGTTTTTATAAGTATATTGCTTCGCTTTTAATGGTGTTATATTTGCCTTCTGTTCTCCTGGATATGCCTGTGTTTTTCTTCACGCTTGAGTATCATTTCTAGTATTTTTTGAAGGCCTGGTTTGGTGGACATGTATCCCTTCATGTTGTCTTTGTGCTGGAAAATTTTTCTTTCTCCCTCGATCATGACTGATAGTTTTGCAGGGTAAATCAGCCTGGGTTGACATTTTTGCTCATTCAATACTTGAAGTATGTCTCTCCAAGCTCTTCTTGCTTTTACTGTTTCGACTGAGAAGTCATTTGTTATTTTAATAGGTTTACCTTTAAAAGTGACTTGTTTTTTCTCCCTTGAAGCTCTCAGCACCAGTTCTTTATCTTGAATGTGGAGTGTTTTATCTATTATTTGCCGTGGCGAGCTTCTGTTTTGGTCGTATCTGTTTGGGGTGCAGAATGCCTCTTGTATTTGTATGGGCCTCTCTTTTTTTATATGAGGAAAGTTTTCCTTGATGATCGTTTGAAAAATTTCCTCAGGGGTGGTATTTTGAGATTCTTGCTCTGGTATTCCATGAATACGCATGTTAGGCTTTTTCAGGGTGTCCCATATCTCTTGGATATTTCTCTCAAGTATCTTTTTGGCTTTAACAACCTCTTCCATTGAGCTGGTTAATACTCCCACTTTATCTTCAAGGTCTGAAATTCTGTTTTCTGCTTCGTTAGTTCTGTTGGTAAGACTCTCTGTAGAGTTCTGGGTTGAAGATAACTTGTCTTTTAGCTCAGTTTTAAACTCTGCTTGAGTCTGCTTTAACTGCTCTATGCCAGTTTTTGTTTCTTGCACTGTTTTTCTCAACTCCTCCAAATGTCTGTTGTGTTCCTCTTCAAAGCGATTGATTCAATTATGTATTTCTCCCTGATTTCCTCTTTCATAGTATTGAACATGGTAATGATCATATTTTGAAAGTCATTATCCTGGGTCAGGCTTTCTTGGCCTTTTTCCGTGGGTTTGTTCTGGTTGGAGTCTAACATTATGGGATTAATTCCTTCAGTGGGAAATTTGTTTACTTGAGTGTTGCTTCTCATGGATTTGCACTTTGACTTTGGTATTGACGTTTTAAGATCTTTCAATTTCACTAAACTGAATTATTTGGCTTGGGGTTCTGGGAGTGGGCACGGACAGAGCTTACCTAGGTTGCGGGTGAGGCCCTGCTGGACAGGGCGCACGTCCTGACAGGTGGAGCAGGGTGGGGAATGGGAGGATGGGGGCATGGGCGTGGAGCTATTTAACCCGAGGCAGCTGGGGCAGGGCCCGGGCACAGGGGGAGGTCCTCCTCGTCCCTGGGCCCTGCGCGTGGCTCCGGCTGGATGGATGGGGTGGGAGCTGGGTCCCTTTGGGCTGACCTGGGGTTCTGGTGGGCGGGCGCGGGCAGAGCTTACCTAGGTCGCGGGGTGAGGCCCGGCTGGACCGCGCGCGTCTGGAGCGGTGGTAGTGCACTTTTATGATTTAGTATCTTGGTTATATGCGAGGGTGAATGGTATAATCCCTGGAGTTGTATATGTTTTTGAGATGGCTGTATGGAAAAGTTAATCTACAGTGATTAGTACTAGAAAGGAGCAGTATGGTTAAAAAAAGGAGGTTTACTTATCTTTGGGCTGGATGTGAAGAATCTCTCTCATGTGATAGGATGATTTGGAGGACTTCAGATGTATGGCCATTGACCCTTAAAGGTTTGCTTGAGTTTCCTTTGGACGCTATTGAATTGAGCAGTGTGTCCTCCATGGACCACGAGCTAGGGTTCCTGGTGGGCTGCAGGGGCAGAGGGGCTGATGTTGATGGCAGAATTCTTCACCTAGGACCTGGGATTTGGCTTAGTGTCCCATCCAAGCTCCAGGGATGGAGGAATGTGAGCACGTCCTGTCCTGGTCGGGCAGGCAGGTGGATGGGAGGAACAAAGGGGCTGGGGCCTGGGGAATGGCTCAGGCAAACTGGAGGCAGCCTGGGTGTTTTCCTGGCTGGCTGCAGGAGGAGCTGGGACATGGGGTCACCTGGGGGCTGGGAACTCACCTGGGATGGGGAACCACAGTGAGTCCTGTCCTGGTCGGGTGGGCAGGCAGGTGGGAGGAAGAAAGGGGCTGGGGTCCTGGGCGTGGCCCAGGCAAACCGGAGGCAGCCTGGGTTTTGCCCTATCTGGCTGGCTGGTGGGAGAAGCTGGGACAAGGAGCACCTGCGGGGCTGGGGGAACTCACCTGGAATGGAGGACAAGGAGCGAGTCCTGTCCTGGTTAGGCGGGCAGGCAGATGGGAATAAGAATGATTTTCAAAGCCTGATCTTTATCATGATGAATGCTGTAAGAGGAAATCCGGGAGGAGTTAAATAACCACATCAACACCTTTGAACAAGAACCCAACAGGCACTTAGAAGAGATGAGAAAAACTGTTGAAAAAAAATAGGCATAGAGCAGTTGAAACAATCTCAAGCAGAGTTTAAAATTAAACTGCAAGACAGATTACCTTCATCCCAGAACTCAACAGAGAGTCTTATCAGCAGAACTAATGAAGCATAAAATAGAATAACAGATCCTGAAGACAAAGTAGAAGAACTAACCAGTCCGAAGGAAGAGGTTGTTAAAGTCAAAAAGATACTTGAGAGGAATATTCAAGAGTTATGAGACGCCTTGAGGAAGTCTAACATATTCATGGAATGCCAGAACAAGAATCCCAAAATACCACACCAGAGGAAATTTTTCAAATTATCATAAAGGAATACTTTCCTCATCTAAACAAAGAGAGGCTCATCCAAATACAAGAGGCATTCTACACCCCAAAGAGATATGACCAAAATAGAAACATTCCATGGCAAATTATAGTCAAAACATTCCACATACAAGACAAAGAAAATGTGCTGAGAGCTTCAAGGGAAAAAAAGTTACTTTTTAATGTAAACATATTAAAATAACAAATGATTTTTCAGTGGAAACAATAAAAGGAAGAAGAACATGGAGAGATGTACTTCAAGTATTGCATGAGGAAAAAGGTCATCCCAGGCTGATATACCTGGCAAAACCATCAGTCATGATTGAGGGGAAAGAAATTTTCCAGCACAAAGACAACTTGAAAGCTTATATGTCTACCAAACCAGGCCTTCAAAAAATGCTACAAAAGATACTCAATCTTGAAAAAAATAACAAGCATATCCAGGAGGACAGAAGGGAAGTATAACACCACCAAAACCTCCAAGCCAAATAATACAGTTATGAAAGCCACTAACTACAAAAAGCGTCAGGAATTAAAAGTAATTTTCCCATTATAACACTAAATGTCAATAGAATTAACTCACAAATCGAAAGACAGATTACAAACTTGGATTAGAAATCACAACCCATCCATCTGCTGCCTTCAGGAAACACATCTCACCACCAAAGATAGGAACAATTTAAAAGTAACAGGCTGGTTAAAAATTCTGCAAGCTAATGGAACCAGGAAACTGGCAGCAGTGGCAATTATGCTATCTGATAAAGTGGACTTCAAACCAAAAAAAATCATGAGACACAGAAGGATACTACATTTTAGTCCCAGGTACAATTCACCAGGAAGACTTCATAATCCTGAACATCTACGTACCTAAATATGGGCTCCTTCACATTACTTAAGCAAATGCTACAATGTCTAAAGCAAGAAATCAATTCCAAAATGATAATACTCAGGCATTACAATACTGCCCTCTCAAGGTGGGATAGATGAATAGGTCAAAAACTTAGCAGAGACACATTGGAACTTAATCAAAACCTTACTAAAATGGATCATACAGACCTTTATCGTACTTTCCATCCAAGCACCAAACAATACACATTTTTCTCAGGAGTACAAGGGACTTTCTCCAAAATAAACTACGTATTGGGCCACAAAACAAATCTCCACATATACAGGAAGACCCTATCAGACGACCATGGCCAAAAGCTTGACATCTGCAACACAACAAACAGAAGAAAATACACTAACTCCTTGAAACTAAACACTATGATGCTGAATGAGAATTGGGTTCAGGAAGAAATCCAAAAGGAAATTCAAGATTTCCTAGAAGTGAACAATAATGAAAATACAACATATCAAAATCCCTGGGACACAATGAATGCTCTCCTAAGAGGTAAGTTTAGAGCTCTTAGTGCCTATATCAAAAAAAAAAAAAAAAGAAACATCAAAAATAAATAACTTAACAATTTAGTTTTAAGCTTTAGAGACACAAGAGCAATCCAATCCCAAAAGCATTAGAAGAGAAGGGATTAGCAAAATCTGGAGAAAAATCTGAAATTGAGATAAGGAAAATGATAAAAGAATCAACTAGTCAAAAAGTTGGTTCATTGAAATAATCAATAAGGTTTATACGCCACTAGCTAAATTAACCAAAATCAAGAGAGAGGAAATCCAAATTAACAAAATTAGGAATGAAAAAGGAGTTATCACAACTGATATCCAAGAAATTCAGGGAATTATAAGGTCATATTTCAAAAACTTATAGTCTGTGAAATTTGATAACACAAAAGAAATGGATGAATTCCTCAGTAAGCACAACTTACCTAAATTGAATCAGGAAGTTTTGAATTATTTAAATAGTCCTAAAACATGTGAGGAAATTGATGAAGTAATCTCGAATCTTCCCACCAAAAAGTGTCCTGGACCAGATGGATTCAGCACAGAGTTCTATCAGACATTTAAGGAGTTAATAACATCAATACTCCTTAAACTGTTCCATCAAATAGCAAAGAAAGGAACACTGCCAAATTCTTTCTATGATGCGAATATCATACTAATCCCAAAACCTAATAACGATACATTTAAAAAAGAAACCTATAGGCCAATCTCTTTGATGAACACAGATGCAAAGATTCTCAACAAAATATTAGCAAATTAGATTCAAAAACATATTGAAAAGATCTTTCACTGTGATCACGTAGGCTTTATCCCTGGCACACAAGGTTGGTTCAGCATACGCAAGTCAATAAATGTAATTCACCATATAAACCAGTCCCAAATTCAAGACCAAATGATATTCTAGATAGATACAGAAAAAGCTTTTGACAAGATCCAACAGCCTTTTATGATCAAAACCCTAGAAACAGTTGGAAAGGAAGGAACCTTTATAAACACAATAAAAGCTGTATACAACAAGCCAACGACAAAGATTACACTCAATGGGGAAAAACTTGAAGCATTCCTGCTTCGGTCAGGAACTAGATAAAGCTGTTCACTCTCACCACTTCTATTCAGTATTGTACTTGAAGTCTTAGCTAGAGCATTAAGACAAAAGAGGGAGATAAAAGGGATTCAAATTAGCAAGGAAGAAGTCAAGTTATCTCTATTTTCAGATGACATGATCCTATACCTGAGTTATCCAAAAACTCCACCAGGAAACGCCTGGAACTATTACATAAGTTAAGGAGGGTGGCAGGTTACAAAATAAACATGCAGAAATAAGTGACCTTCCTATATGCCCAGAATGAAAGAAGTGAAAAAGCCCTGAGAGAAACAATCCCATTTACTATAGCCCCTAAAATAATTAAATACCTTGGTATAAAGCTAACCAAAGAAGTAAGAGACCTTTATAATGAAAACTTTAAACCCATAAAGAAAGAAAATTCCAGAAGACACCAGAAGGTGGAAAGACCTCCCATGTTCCTGGATCTGCAGATCAACATCATAAAAATGACCATTCCACCAAAAAAAAATACAGATTCAATGTTATACCAATCAAAATCCCCAAACAATTCTTGGAAGACGTTGACCAACAATCTCAAAATTCATATGGAAGCACAAAAGACCCAGGATAGCAAGAACAATCCTGAGTAACAAAAAACTGCTGAAAGTATCACCATACCAAACCTTAATCTACACTACAAATCCATAGTAATAAAAATGGCCTGGTACTGGCTCCAAAATAGGCATGTACATCAATGGATAAGGGTTGAAGACCCAGATATAAGTCCACACAATTACAGACATTTGATCTTTGACAAAGGGGCCCAAAATATTCAATGGAAAAAGAACAGCTTCTTCTACAGATGGTGCTGGCAAAACTAGATGTCCACATGCAGAAGATTAAAACTGGACCCATACTTGTCACCATGTACAAAAATTAATTTCGAATGGATCAAGGATCTCAGTATTAGTCCAGAGACTATAAAAACCCTAGTTGAAAGGGTAGGGAACTCTCTCGAGCTGTCCGGGCTAGGCCAACAGTTCCTAAACAGAAATCCAATAGCACAGTCACTAGAACCAACACTCAGCAAATGGGATCTTATGAAATTAAAGAGCTTCTGTTCAGATAAAAAGATTGTAAACCAAGCAAAAAGATGAAATTTTCACTAACCACTTATATGATTGAGCTCTGTCATCCAGAGTATACAAAGAACTTAGAAAACTAAATGCCAAAGAGATAAATGTCCCAATTAAAAAATGAGCCTGGGAACTCAAAAGAAATTTTCCATGGACAAAATTGAAATATATAACAAATATCTTAAAAAATGCTCCACATCCTTAGCCACCAGGGAAATGCAAATCAAAACGTTCCTGAGATATCATCTCACCCCTGTCAGAATGGCAAAAATCGACAATACAAACACCACCAAATGCTGGAGAGGATGTGGCGAGAAGGGAACTCTCATACATTGCTGGTTAGAATGCAGGGTTACTGAAGCACTCTGGCGATCTGCCTGGTGATTTTAAAAAAGGTAAAGATTGAAATGTCATATGACCCTGCTATTCCACTTCTGCGAATAATCCCCCATACATCAAAAATTCACTTCAATGATACAAGCACAACCATGTTCATAGCAGCACTATTTACAATAACAAAGTCATAGAATCAAACCAAATCAAACCCAACAGTTGATGAGTGGATAAGGAAAATGTGGTATATTTATACAATGGAATACTACTCAGCCATCGAAAATGATGAATTAATGAAATTTGCCAGGAACAGGATGGAAGTAGAAAAAATTATATGAGCGAAGTATCCCAGATACAGAAAATTAAATGCCATATGTACTCCCTAATAGGTGGATCCTAGTACCAAACCCACTTAGTGACATATTCAAAGATAAATCTCTGTAATACCTACAGTAATTGCAAAGACTATAAACAGAAGGTAAGGGGAAGAAGGGCCCCCCTCAGAAATAAGGAGAGAAGGGTTCATGCTTCAGTAGAGAAAATAGGTCACTATCAATATTGCAAGTAGATATGGAGACAACTGGTTAACCTCACTCTCACTTTCCTTCCTGGTCACTTGCCAATGAAGGGGTTAGATCTCACCAATCAGGGAAGGTACAGAGACTGGCACATGGTAACCATCCTGCAAATGGGAGACTGATCCCCCTTACTGAGGTGACATCCAATACCAATCAGGATGGAGCCAAGGGCGGTGCAGGAACAGTAAAACTGAAAACAACAAACCATAATTCAGAACATCAGAGACTCCACATTAATCACCTGGAACCAGACCAGCCAAATCTCTCCCTGTTTTAAAGCTCAGGGAACCTTGTGGAAGAGAGGGCAGCAAGATTGTAACAGCCTAAAAATGGGGAGGACCAGTGATATGCAAGATACTCCACACAAGTTAGGGCTGCATTAGCCATAATCAGACTTTGCATGACTTGCACAATGACTGCCATGTCAAAAACTTCCCAAAGTCTAGCATGAATCACAGGCACTAGGATCCTTAGAGGCAAGAGATTACCAGTCACAATAGTGTTCCTATACTAAAGGGGAACACAAGAGCTCTAGGCAATGCTACTGAGTCCTTACACGTCAGAGTGGAGGACCCAGAGGGAAGTTTGACATGCACACTAAAGGATGCTTCAGGGATGGGGGGAAACTGGGAGAAAGGGAAGGAGGGGGGTAAAAGAAGAGGAAAATGAGGGAGGGAGCAAGGGGATCCAGAGAGGAGTGGAGGGAGGGAGGGGAGCAATTTATGTATTAAGTTTGTATGAGTGGAAAAAAATAAATAAAAAAGAATTATGAGCACAGAGTGGGTTACACTGTTAGTTAAACTGTAGGGTAGGCTAAAAGGTGAAATTCACATAAATAAATAAATAAATGATAAATAAATGTAAATATATAAAGAAATAAAATTGCACTCTCAGCTTCAAAATCTCCACTTCTGAAAATGAATGTAATTCAACATGTTATCTTAACCATGCATAGTAACTGAGGCTTGCAATTCCAACAAGGGGAAGGCAGAGATTTCCAGGATTCTGAGTACAGCTCGAGCTAACTAGTTAATTCCATTCCAGCCCAAGTTAAAAGGTGAAATTGATACACAAATAAATAAATAAACAAACAAACAAACAAATAAAATAAGTAGATAAAATGTAAGTATTCAAAGGAAATCACATTTTCAGTTTCAAAATTTCCCCTTCTAAAATTTATATAATCCAGTATGTTAACTTGGCCATTCGTAGTGATTGGTATTTATTATTCTAAAAAGTTGAAGATATTGTTTGCCAGGATTCTGAGCACAGATTGGGTTACTTAGCTCCATTTTATGATAAGCTGAAAGGTGAAATTCACTCAGATAAAAAAAACAAATACTGGCCCGGCCAGCAGCACCGCGCTGCGCGGCTGCCGGCTTTGCCCACGGAGTCCTGCCCCCCCCTCCGCGCCGACCTTCCCGGGTCGCAGGTGAAGAATTCTGCCATCATCAGACCCTTTGCCTCTCTGGCCCACCGGGGACCTATGCACATGGTCCACGGAAGACACACTGCTACTCAGAATTCCATAGAGTCCAAAGGAAACTCAAGCAAAACTCTAAGGAACAAAGGGAACACAGGCAATACATCCGGACTCCACTACAATTAGTGTATCACGTGGGCGAGTTTCTTCTCATCCAGCCCAAAGATAAGTAAACTTTTTTTTTTCACCTTACTGATCCTTTAAGGTATCAATGCTGTAGATCAACTTTCTCATACAGCCACCCCAAAACATACAACTCCAGGGAATACACCACTCACCCCAACATTTCACCAAGATACTAAATCGTAAAAGTGCACTACCAAAGTAATATTCACCCCCTGGTAACATAACCTGACTTAACTGAAGTACTAACAGCCTAGTAGCCTCATCTAGGATATAACAATAACAATATACAAACATACTCAATTCAAGGCAAGCACTAGTAATAACTGGCCAGTGTAACAATACCAACTACGTCGATTTAGTGAAAAACACACAGAAACTGAAAGGTTCTAAAAAACAAAACAACAATGTACAAGTCAAAGTGCAGATCCACGAGAACCAAACCCACGAAGACCAATCTCCCACCGAAAGAATCAATCCCATAAGGAGGGATTCCGACCAGAACAAATCCACAGAAAATAGCCATGAAAGCCAGACCCAATATAATGACTTTCAGAGTATGATCATTACCATGATTAATACTATGAAAGAGGAAATCCAAGAAGAGTTAAACAACCGTATCAACCACTTTGAACAGGAACACAACAGGCACTTGGAGGAGTTGAGAAAAACAGTTCAAGAAACAAAAACAGGTATAGAGCAGTTAAAACAGTATCAGGCAGAGTTTAAAATTGAACTAAAAGACAAGTTATCTTCAACCCAAAACTCAACAGAGAGTCTTATCAGCAGAACAAATGAGGCAGAAAATAGAATTTCAGATCTTGAAGACAAAGTGGGAGAATTAACCAGCTCAATGGAAGAGATTGTTAAAGCCAAAAAGATACTTGAGAGGAACATTCAAGAGATATGGGACACCCTGAAGAAGCCTAACATGCGCATTCATGGAATACCAGAACAAGAATCCCAAAATACCACACCGGAGGAAATATTTCAATTCATCATAAATGAAAACTTCCCACAACTAAAGAATGAGAGGCCTATCCAAATACAAGAGGCATTTCACACTCCAAACAGATATGACCAAAATAGAAAATCGCCACGGCAAATAATAGTCAAAACACTCCACATTCAAGAAAAAGAAAAGGTGCTGAGAGCTTCAAGAGAAAAAACGCAAGTCACTTTTAAAGGTAAACCTATTAGAATAACAAATGACTACTCAATGGAAACAGTAAAAGCAAGAAGAGCTTGGAGAGACATACTTCAAGTATTAAATGAGCAAAAATGCCAACCCAGACTGATATACCCGGCAAAACTATCTGTCATGATTGAGGGAGAAAGAAAAATTTTCCAGCACAAAGACAACTTGATGGGATACATGTCTACCAAACCAGGCCTTCAAAAAATCCTAGAAATGATACTGAAGCTTGAAGAAAAGAACAAGCACATCCAGGAGGACAAAAGGGAAGTATAATACGACCAAAACATAAATATCAAACAACATGCTTACAAAATCTACTAAACATAAAAAATGTCCAGAATTAAAAATAATATCTCCATTATAACATTAAATGTCAATGGTATTAACTCACCGATCAAGAGACACAGATTACAAACTTGGATTAAAAACCACAATCCAACAATGTGCTGCCTTCTGGAAACTCATCTCACCACAAAAGATAGGCACATCCTAAGAATGAAAAGCTGGTCCAAAATCTTGCAAGCTAATGGATCCAGGAAACAGGCAGGGGTAGCAATTATGCTTTCAGACAAAGTGGACTTCAAACCAAAGAAAATCATAAGAGACACAGATGGATACTACATTTTAGTCACAGGTACAATTCAACAGGAAGACTACAGAATACTGAACATTTATGCACCCAATACGGGCCCCTCCACATTCATTAAGAAAACCCTACAGCGCCTAAAGCAAGAAATCAGCCTCTAAATGATAATTCTTGGGGACTTCAACACCACCCGCTCAACATGGGTCAAAAGCTTAATAGAGACACTTTGGAACTTAATCAAACCCTGAAAGCAATGGACCTTACAGATCTCTATCAAACTTTTCACCCACGCACCAAAGAATACACATTTTTCTCAGCAGCGCACGGAACTTTCTCCAAAATAGATCGCATATTGGGCCACAAAATGAATTTACACATATATAAAAAAGTTGAAATTCTAACCTGTGCCCTATCAGACCACCACGGCCTAAAGCTGGACATCCACAACATAACAAACAAGAGAAAATACACTAACTCCTGCAAACTTAAAAATATGATGCTGAATGAGAACTGGATTCAGGAAGAAATTAAAAAGGAAATTCAAGATTTCCTAAAAGTGAATGATAATGAAAATACAACTTACCAAACTCTCTGGGACACAATGAAAGCTGTTCTAAGAGGTAAGTTCATAGCTCTTAATGCCTACATCAAAAAATGGAAACATCAGAAATAAATAACTTAACGATGTAGCTTAAAGCTTTAGAGAAACTAGAGTAATCTGATCCCAAAAGTAGTAGAAGAGAGGAGATTAGCAAAATAAGGGGAGAAATATCTGAAATTGAGATTAAGAAAATGATAGAAAAAAATCAACCAGTCAAAAAGCTGGTTCTTCGAAAAAATCAATAAGATTGATACAGCCCTAGCTAAATTAACCAAAAGCAAGAGAGAGAAAACCCAAAATAACAAAATTAGAAATGAACATAGAGTTATCACTACTGATACCCAAGAAATCCAGAGAATTATAACATCATATTTCAAAAACTTATACTCTGTGAAGTTTGACAACACAAAAGAGATGGATGAATTTCTAAGTAAACACAACCTACCTAAATTGAATCAGGAAGTTGTGAATTATTTAAATAGTCCTATAACATATAAGGAAATTGAGGAAGTAATCTCGAATCTTCCCACCAAAAATTATCCTGGACCAGATGGATTCAGCACAGAGTTCTATCAGACATTTAAGGAGTTAATAACACCAATACTCCTTAAACTGTTCCATCAAATAGCAAAGGAAAGAACACTACCAAATTCCTTCTATGAAGCTAATATCGTCTTAATCCCAAAACCTAATAAAGATTCACTTATAAAAGAAAACTATAGGCCGATCTCTCTGATGAACACAGACGCAAAGATTCTCAACAAAGTCTTAGCAAATCGGATTCAAAAACATATCAAAAAGATCATTCACAGGGACCAAGTAGGCTTCATCCTTGGCACACAAGGTTGGTTCAACATATGCAAATCAATAAATGTAATTCATCATGTAAACCAGTCCAAAGTCCAAGACCACATGATACTCTCGATAGATGCAGAAAAAGCTTTTGACAATATCCAACAGCCTTTTATGATCAAAACGCTAGAAACACTAGGAATGGAAGGAACCTTTATCAATATAATAAAAGCTGCACACAACAAGCCCACAGCAAGGATTATGCTCAATGGGGGACAATTGGACGCATTCCCACTTCGATCAGGAACTAGACAAGGCTGTCCACTCTCACCACTTCTATTCAATATTGTACTTGAAGTCTTAGCTGAAGACATAAGGCAAGAAAGGGACATAAGATGGATTCAAATCGGCAAGGAAGAAGTCAAGCTATCCTTATTTTCAGATGATATGATCTTATACCTAAGTAATCCCAAAAACTTCACCAGGTAGCTCCTGGATCTAATTGAGAAGTTCAACAGGGTGGCAGGATACAAAATAAATGTGCAAAAATCAGAGGCCTTCCTATATGCCCAGAATTAAAAAAGTGAAAAAGCCTTGAGAGAAACAATCCCATTTACTATAGCCCCTAAAAAAATGAAATACCTTGGTATAATACTAACCAAGGAGGTAAAAGATCTTTACAATGAAAACTTTAAAACCCTGAAGAAAGAAATTGCAGAAGAAACCAGAAGGTGGAAAGACCTCCCATGTTCCTGGATTGGCAGAATCAACATTGTAAAAATGACTATCCTACCAAAGGCAATATACAAATTCAATGCTATATCAATTAAAATCCCAAAGCAATTCTTTAAAGAAGTTGACCAAATAATCTCAAAATTCATATGGAGGCACAAAAGACCCAGGATAGCAAAGACAATCCTGAGTAACAAAAACAATGCTGGAGGCATTACCATACCAAACCTAAGTCTATACTACAAATCCATAGTTATAAAGACAGCCTGGTACTGGCTCCACACACAGATCAATGGATAAGGATTGAAGACCCAGATATAAGCCCACAAAGTTACAGCCATTTTGTCTTTGACAAAGGGGCCCAAAGAATCCAATGGAAAAAGAACAGCATCTTCAACAAATGGTGCTGGCAAAACTGGATCTCCATATGCAGAAGATTAAAGCTGGACCCATACTTGTCACCATGTACAAGAATTAATTCCAAATGGATCAAGGACCTTGATATCAGGCCAGAGACTTTAAAAACCATAGTTGAAAGGATAGGGAACTCCCTTGAGCTGATTGGGCTAGGCCAACAGTTCCTAAACAGACATCCAATGGCACAGTCACTGCTACCAACTCTCAACAGTTGGGATCTTGTGAAATTAAAGAGCTTCTGTTCAGATAAAGAGATTGTAACACAAGCTCAAAGGCAACCCACAGAATGGGAGAAAATCTTCACTAACCACATATCTGATAGAGCTCTACTGTCCAGAGTGCACAAAGAACTTAGAAAATTAAACACCAAGGAAACCAATGGCCCAATTAAAAAATGGGTCCTGGAACTTAAAAGAAACTTTACCAGGGATGAAATTAAAATGTCTAACAAATATCTTAAGAAATGCTCCACTTCTTTAGCCATCAGGGAAATGCAAATCAAAACTTCCCTGAGATATCATCTCACCCCAGTCAGGATGGCAAAAATCCACAATACAAACAACAACATGTGCTGGAGAGGATGTGGAGAGAGGGGAACTCTCCTACATTGCTGGTGGGAATGCAGGCTCATACAGCCACTCTGGCGAGCCTTCTGGAGATTCTTAAAGAAATTAAAGATTGAAATGCCATATGACCCTGCTATTCCACTTTTGGGAATAACCCCCCATACAGCAGAGGTTCACCTCGATAGCACAAGCACGACCATGTTCATAGCAACAGTGTTTACAATAGCAAAGTCATGGAATCAACCCAAATGTCCAACAGTTGATGAGTGGATAAGGAAACTGTGGTACATCTATACAATGGAGTACTACTCAGCCATGAAAATTGATGAATTACTGGAATTTGCTGGGAAATGGATGTCATTAGAAACAATTATATTAAGTGAAGTATCCCAAACCCAGAAAGTTAAGCGCCGTATGTACTCCCTAATAGGTTGCTCCTAGTACCAAACTCACCCAGCCCACATTGAGACACTCAAAGGTAAACCCATGTAATATAGTAATTGCAAGGATTATGAACAGGAGGAATCGGGTTGGAGGGCCACACCAGACACAAGGAGAGAGGGGACCATGTTACAGCAGAGAAAATAGGCCTCCAAGGAATGCAAGTAACTAATGTGACACCTGGTTAAAATCACAGACGTTCGTTCCTGATCATGTACAACTGAGGGGGTATGATCTCACCAGAAGGGGAGGGCATATAGTCTGGCAGATGAAAGGTGATCATTTTGCAAATGGGTGACTGACCTCTCCCTCACCGAGATTTCCTGCTTTTATTACATCTACCCTTGAATGTGCTATTATAACAAGACTCCAGTTTAACAGGTTTTTGTCTCTGACCAGGGGGTGACATACAGTGCCCATGAGGATGGAGTGAAGGGCATTGCAGGAGCAGCAAAACTGCAAAAGAAAATCAACAAACCACAATACAGAACTTCAGAGACTCTACATCAACCACATAGAACTAGCCCAGCCTAATCTCCCCCCTTCCTGAAGCTCAGGGCCATTTGCGGATAAGGGGGCGGTAAGATAGTAAGAGCAAAAGGATGGGAGGAGCAATGATTTGGAAGATTCTCCACACTAGTTAGGGCCGAAGCAATTATAATAGGACTTTGCATGCCCTGCGCAATGTCCAACACACTGTTGACCTCACAAAGTCTAGCATCAGCTAAAGGCACCAAGATCTTTGGAGGCAAGGGATTGATAGCCACAGTAGTGTTCCTATGCTTAAGGGGAACACGAGAAAGGGTTCAGGGAAATGCCACTGGGTCCTTGTACATCATCGGAGAGGAGGACTCAGAGGAAAGTTAGGCATACACAATGAAGGACTCTCTGGGAATTGGTGGGGAGGCTCTGGGGGATGGGGAGGGAGGGAGGGAGAGCAGGGGGTTTGGGGGGAGGAGGAGAGAGGGAGGGAACTGGTCTACCTATTAAGTTTGTATGAGCGGAAAAAAATAAACATTGATTTAATTATTGATTTTCTCTCTCTCTCTTTCTCTCTCTCTCTGTGTGTGTGTGTGAGTGTTTCTGTGTGAATCTCAGTCTTTATTGTATGTTGTCCTGTAATTAGCTATGTAGCTGAGCCTCCCTAAATCCTGGCTAACCCAATTTTCCAATTGTTGGAATTATAAACCTTAGTCACTAGTTGTGATTAATATATTAAATTATTTAAGTTTTTAGTGATGGAAAGTTTGTAGATGAGAATATGTGTTTTTAGTTTTTATTTATTATGTATTTATTTATATTCTTATTCGTTTGCTTATTTACTTATCTGTGTGTGTGTGCCTGTCTCTGTGTGTGTCTCTGTGTATGTGTGAATCTCAATATTTAGCCAACCTATTCCTGGAACTAGCTAGGTAACCCAACCTCTCCTCAGACTGCAGGCAATCCTAGGCTTTTTAAATGTTGGAGTTAAAAGCATCACTCAGTATCCCTAGTTAAGATAGCATAGTAAATTACGTAAATTCTTAGAAGTGGGAAGTTAGCTAAGAATATATTTTAATACTTTTTATATATTTATTTATCTATTTTTAGGTGAACATGTGTGTGTATGTGTGTTTGTGTGCATGCATGTGTGCGTGTGTGTGTGCGTGTTTCTGTGTCTGTGAGTATATATCTCAGTCTCAAGCCTACCCTGTCCTTCTAGTAGCTGAGTAGATCAAGGTGTCCTCAGACTCTTGGGAATAAAAGCCTTCCAACTGATGCAATCATAAGCATCATTCACTCTGCCTGTTTAAGAAAACATGTTTAATTATATAAATTCTCAGAAGTAGAAAATAATTAGCTGAGAATATATTTTTAATTGTTGAAATATTATCAAAACATATGCTTTTTAGCCCGTGTGCTTCAGAACACTATCCTTCCCACTCTTCCACTTGTTGGATTTATAAGCATCACTCACTATGTATGCTTAGTTAACATAGTAAATTATAAACATATTCAGAAGTGGAAGGTTTGTAGTTGAGAATATAATTTTTGTTTGTTTATTTATTTATTTATTTACTTATTTATGTACGTGTGTGTGTGTCTGTGTGTGTGTGTTTGTGTCTGTGTGTATCGCACTATTTAGTTAACCCTGACCTATAACTAATAGGCAGCCCAGACTTCTGGCAATCCCAAAAGACTATTGGAAGGGAAGAAAGTAAAATAGACAAAAACAACCAACCAGAATACAGAGTACTGGTAACCCTAAAATGTTCAGTTAGAATCTGGCCAAACAAACCTCTCCCCATCTTAATGCTCAGGGAATCTTGCGGAAGAAGGGTGGTAAGATTTTAAAAGCTTAAAGATGAGGAGGTCCATGGCTGGCCAAGTCATTCCACTAAAGATATAGTTGCTACATCCAGAAACTTACCACAATGAGAATTATCCTCACCAGACCTGCACTATGACTGACATATCAACATTCCCCCATAGATTAGCAATGAACTCAGGAGACATAATTACATGCAGGTGGAATCTTTGGGGCTAGGGCTAGACAGGTGAAGGAGAGCACCACTATCAGTGGGCCTATCTAAGACAGAGTCATTTAATCTGCCACAGAGACCTGAGTCCATAACAATATAGACAACCCAAAGGGATCCCTATGATCCACACAAGCAGACAGCCAAGGAGGGTGAGTAGGGGAGGGAAAGATAAGTGAAGGGAGCAGAGGATGAAAAAGGAGGAGGAAAGAGAAGGAGTTAGGGACAAGCACCTATTATGTTTGTAATTAAGAAGACTAAATGTTAATAAAAATATTTTACTTAAAATTATTTAAATTTTCTGACATAGCTGAGATTATACTTTTAATTAATTTATTTATTTTAATCTATTTGTGTGTGTGTGTGTGTGTGTGTGTGTGTCTGTGAATCACACACCTTAGCTCACGCTAGACTCAAATTATGGAGATCCCACAGGCTGTCTGTCATGAGAGTGCTGGTAATATCATCCTTCCATTTGTCAGCTTTGTAGGCATGACTCATTAGGCCTGGTAAAGATACCATACTAAGTTATTTACTGTTTCAGGAGTGAAAAGTTTGTATCTGAGAATATATTTATTATTTGCTTATTCATTCGTTCATTCATTTATTAATGTGTGTGTGTTTGTTTGTGTGTGTGTATATGTGTGTGAAGCTCATTCTTTACCCTATCTTGGTCTTGAATTAGCATGGTAAAACAGGGCATGCTCAGTCCGATGGCAAACATATGCTCCAATTGTTGGAATTACAAGTATCATTCACTACTCCTGGTTAAGATAATGTCATAGTTAGGCACAAGCATCAACTTGACAGTTGAGAATTTGAGCTCTGGGCACATTTGTAATTAGTTTTTAAGTCCAGAGCTAACCTGCAGGAGATTAACTAGCTGATGGGGAAGGCCTAGCCCATGGTGGGTGGGATTAGGCCCTATAATAAAATGCAGAGACCTGGTTGAGAGAGTCGGTATCCTTATGTACACTTGGCCGGACATGTTGGTCTGGCAAGTAAGGATCATCCTCTCTCAGCCATTATGTAGATATAGTGTGGTAAGTTCTCTTGGCCTTGGTGTTGGTGCATGCGCTTCTGTCAAGCTGGACTAAGAACTGTAACTAGTAATCATAAGAAAATAAACCCCTTGTTCCCTTAAGCTGTTTGATGGTGATTGATCAGCAACCATGCAGGCTAAACTGAATTATTTAACATACTGAATTTTTTAAATTTTCAGAAGTGGATACTTTGCAGTTGATAATATATTTTGTTGATTTATTTATTAGCTTTAATTTTTTGTTAATTGATTATTTTAATTGTGTGTGCATCTGCAATGTGCATGTGTGGTCTATGTATATGTGTATCTCACTCTTCAGCTTATATTGGCTGAAACTATCTAGGTAACCCAGGCTATTCTCTCAGTTCCTGGCAGTTTCAGCCATGGAAATTTTGTAATTATAAGTATCATTCTTTATGCCAGATTAAGATAACATGCTAATTTACATAAATTTTCAGAACTGAATAGTTTGTAGCTGGGAATTTTATGTTTTTTATTATTTATTTATGTGTGTGTGTGTGTGTGTGTGTCCGTGGGTCTGTGAGATTCATATTCTTTGGCCAACATCGGCCTGGAAATAGCTAGGTACTCCAGGTACCAGATTCTTTAAAATTCTAGACTGCCAATTGTTGGAATTATAAGCAGCACTCACTATGCCTGGCTATCAATGCATACTATATTATATAAATTTTCAGAAGTGGACATTTTGGAGTTTTGAATATATTTTATTTATTTACTTACTCATTCATTTTTGTGTGTCTGTGTGCATAAGCATGTGTGTTTGTTTGGGTTAGTGTGTGTGTGTGTGTGTGTGTGTGTGTGTGTGTGTGTATGTGTGCATGTTTGAATCTTAGTCTTCACCCTATCCTGGCCTGGAACTAACTAGACAGCCCAAAGCATTCTCAGACTCCTGGCTATCACAGACTCCTGGCTATCACACCTTTCTAATTGTTGAAATTATAATTATAATTCACTATGCCTGGTTAAGATAGCATACTAAAGTGTATAAATTTTTCAGAAGTGGAAAATTGATATCTGAGAATATATTTTATTTATTTATTTGTGTGTCTGTCTTTGTGTATGTGTATCTCACTCTTTAGTCTACCCTGAACAGGAAATAACTAGGTAGCCTAGGTTTTCCCCAGACTCCTGGGATTCTCAGCTTCATAAGTTTTGGAATTGTAAACATCACTCATTCTGCTGCGTAAAGGTACCATACTAAATTATGCATATATTCAGTAGTAAATAGTTTGTAGCTATTCATTTTTTATTTTTTATTTGTGTGTATGTTTGTGTGTGTGTGTTTCTTTATGTGTGTGTGTGTGTCTGATTCTTTAGCTACCCTTGTCTATAACTAACTAGGTAGTCACATTGTTCTCAGGCTCCTTAAAATCCCAGCTTTCCAATTATTGGAACTATAAGCATCACTCTCTATGACTGGTTAGGATAACATACTGGATTGCTCTGCCTCCTCAATATTTTGCCCTGTGTTTCCTATGCTCTGCCTTTCAGGGAAGGAAGTGTAGGCTATCACTATTTCTATGTGGCATTTTATGTAAATTCTGAGATTTAAACTGAAGTCTTTCTGCTTATGAGGAGGATTAACCCCTGAGCCATCTCTCCAGTGTCCTGAGATTTTATATATTTTATAATATTTTATATTATATATAATAAAATATTTTATAATATTTTATTTATTCATTTATTTTGTGTGTGTGTGCGTGTGTGTATATGTATGTGTATTTATGTGTGTGTATCAGAGGGCATTGTGAGTTCCTGTGGAGGACCAAGGGTGATTTTTGGGAATCATCCTGTATTGCTTCTTCCTCCATCTTGTTTCCCTCTGGGATTTCCCAGGCTCTTCCCACCAAGGTCAGAAGTGCAGGCAGCTGCCTTTTTGCCTGACATTTTTACTTGGGACCTGGGATCCGAACTCAGGACCTTCTGCTTGCTAGAGTCTTAACCTCTGAGCTATCTCTCCAGCCCACTTGAGATTATATTTTTAAGTGGGAGGAATGGTGTGATATAATTTTCCCATTTGTTGTGAGTTTTCATGTCAAATTTTTGAAGCTTTTGAATTTCATGTCTCAGAATCCTTTAAATTTCAAAATATTTATATAATTTGAATAAAATTTGAAGTGATTACATCATTTAAGTAATTATTTGAGTTGCTGAAGTGGAAGACAACTCAGCTTAGCACAGGGCACTATAGAATTTTGTCATGATGGTTTTTTTAGTTTCATACATCTTAAATACCTGACCCAACAATAATGAATACCTCATAAATATCTGAGTCAATCAACTTAGGAAAACAGGAGGATTTATTTCAGTTTATGATTTCAGTTCATCATGAGATCAGAATCATACTAGCATCAGGATCCAAGTGAACTAACTGGTCACAACATATTCACAGCAAGAGCAAATGGCAAGGACTAATGCTATATACTTACTTGCTTATTGGATAGTTTGCCAAATATTCAGCCTGTTCTCTTCATCTTAGTACACCTTCCCAGGGCATGGTCCAGCCCTTTGTCAGCTTGGTCTTCCAATGTCCATTTACAATATCCTACAGGAATGAGCAGAGGCCAGACTTAACTAGATTATTCCTCATTGGTGTACACAGTGGTCCACATCCCAAGTGTGAAGATGGTAGCTGAGACTAATCATCAAAATGGTCAATATTCCTGCTACCAATTTCCTTTTATGATGGATTGGAGGTTAAATATGCCCATTGCTAACAATAAGAATTATTTACAGAATTCTAGGTAGATAATTAGGAAATGTTCTAGCATCATCTAGCTTTATCATCTGTAATACCTAGTTTAATCTGTCAATCACTCTTCTCTCTAGAGCCCTGATTTTTTAGAGCTCCATGTGGTGAATATAATACCATGAAGAATGCTATTTCTGAAATGTGTGGTAGCCAGTTCCTTACAATTTTAAGGCAGTTAGTACACCTCATTTTTACCCAAGGATGATTTCCTTTAACTCTCCTATATACGTTTGCATCTGTTTAGCTATTGACAGTTTATTTGAGTGATTGCACAAAGTCGCCACACACACAATGACATACAGTGATAGCTATTGCTCACTATAAAGCCCACTAAGGCTCTGAGTATGAATTAAGTTGCAAAGTCATAAAAGGCACTTGGGATTTGTGGGGAATGAAGATCTGTGAACATTTGAGATGATGATTGCAATAAGAGTTAGCAAAGTTAATAAAGTTATAACCTATATTTTTTCAGGAAATGCTAGATCTAAATACTGAGGAGATTAAAACATCACTAAATTAAAGGGGCCCTCCGGCTCCTCGCTGGGTCAGTCTGGCGCAGGGTGGTGGAGCCCCATACTGTTTCCCTTCTCTCCAGAGTTGCTAGCAACTTTCCCCTACCCCTTGGAGGTCCGGGAGGACTCTGGGCTGCCACAGGTTGCTGAACCCCAGGGCTCCGCTCCCCGCACCTCGCCTGGGTCCCTCCGGGTCTGTGAGCACGCTGGGGGTCCCAGACCTGGGCTCTGCAGGCGAAATGCCTTTAGGACACACCATGAGGTTGGATCTGGAGAAAATCGCCCTGGAGTACATTGTGCCCTGTCCGCACGAGGTCGGCTTCTGGTACCTGGACAACTTCCTAGGCGAGGTGGTGGGCGACTGTGTGCTGGAACGCGTCAAGCAGTTGTACTACAACTACAACGGGGCCCTGCGGGACAGCCAGCTGACTGGACCCTGCACCCTGCCAAGGCGACCAGATCACGTGGATCGGGGGCAACAAGGAGGGCTGTGAAACCATCAACTTCCTCCTGTCCCTCATCGACAGACTGGTCCTGTACTGTGGGAGCAGGCTGGGCAAATACTATGTTAAGGAGAGGTCTAAGGCAATGGTGGCTTGCTATCCAGGAAATGGAACAGGTTACCTACGCCATGTAGACAACTCCAACGGTGATGGCTGCTGCATCACCTGCATCTACTACCTGAATAGATAAGAAATGAGAACTGAATAAGAACTGGGACGCCAAGTTACATGGAGGAGTCCTGCGGATATTTCCAGAAAGAAAATCATTTGTAGCGTATGTAGAACCCATTTTTGACAGACTCCTGTTCTGGTCAGATCGCAGGAACCCACATGAAGTCCAGCCATCTTATGCAACCAGGTATACTATGACTCTCTGGTATTTTGATGCCGAAGAGAGGGCAGAAGCCACAAAGAAATTCAGTAATTTAACGAGAAAAACTGAATCTGCCCTTGCTGAAGACTAACTGTTCTCTGAAATCTACTGGCCTGGTTAATTTTAGTCATGGTTCCTGAATTCTTATTGAGAGTTGAAATCCAAAGATGTCCCCCAAAGAGACCATAAAATCCCCTCCTGTTTGCATCCCTGTCTTGTGTGTGGTACTTCATGTGTTCATACCAGGACTGCACTGACCTTCAGATATTCTTTAACAGATAGACTCACTTGCCAATCCCGGAAATACCTATCGACATCCTTTATGGCCAGTGGTTTTTTTTTCTTAAAATATTTATTTCAATATATTGTATTTTCAGACCATGTTTAATACTACCAGGATTCAGGAAAGTGGTAACTATTGTATTAGTTTCTCTTCTTTCTAACCATACAATAAACTCCCTTTGGTGTCAGGGGTTAATATAACTTGCCATTCTTTTTTTTTTTGCCTGTAGATAACAGTTTATTATTCTGTTAACAGTTTGATGAGGTCATTGACCTATAATTGGCAAGTTATACATTTTAGATAAAAATTTCCATGCTTTTGATGAATGCATACCTAAGTCCCATTTCTTAAGCAGTTTCTTCCTAGTATTTATTTATTTTTTTAATTTTCTGCTCATACAAATATAATAGGAACCCCTATCCCCTCCCTCCCTGAACCCCTTGGCCAGCAGTTTAACTGATAAATTGACAATATGGCTTTGGAACCAAGAGCCTGGGAGCCCAGGAGTAACTCTTCTTGCACTTTATGTATGTGTCCTGAAATGGAGGAGGTCTGCAAAGAAAAAAAAATGCTGATGGATGCCACAGAAGAGGCATCCTTGAAGCCTTACTAGCAGGAAACAGAAATTGTCATCTAAACAATTTCCAGATGTTGTTAATCCGGGACTGTTGTGATTTCTGGAGAATTACTATGACCTGATGACATTATTACCTTTAGAAAAGGCTGCTGTCATAGTGATCAATATTTGTAAGTGTCCCATGGGGGTGGATGCACCTTTTTCCTGGTTTTACAACCTGAACTTTTTGCCTTTGTTCCATTTTCCTACATGAATGACTCCCAACTGAAGATGGTAACACTGCTTACTCTTGATTTTTGCTCCTCATTTGGAGAGCTTAATCATGCTGAGGCTAAGAGGAGACAAGTGTGGATTGGGTGGTTTTGCTGGAATTGGCATTTGAATTTATAGCAAAGGACAAACATCTACCTGGTAATTTAGTGTTAGCCTCTGCATAGTATGGGGAAGAACAAGAGCTAATGACAGACAAATCTGTGCACAGTGAACAGTTTGAGAGGGAAGATGGAGTTAGAAAATGTGGACATTCTCTTCTGTCAGTGTTCTTTTCAAGGAATTTATCCTTCTACAACAAAGAATAGGATGCTCTGTTTTTAAAAATAAGCAGCAATAAAAACATCTCAAAGCTATTTGAATTCTTCCACCTTGTCTATCCCTACCAGCCTTTCTTTAGTTAACTTGACTCTAGAGCAACTGGCTGGTAGTATGGCCAGAACCATGGAATTTACAAGAAGATTCTGTTGCTTTAAGGGACAAGAAGCCCATTCCTCAAGAACTCTGTATTGAGCACCTATTTTAAGAAAGTTACCCTTCCTAGTTTTCTCTTTTTTCATGTCTTTAAGATCTGTTCAGTGTCTTGTTAAAATCTCATTGATGTGACAGAACCAGAAATGTTTTGTCATGCACAGACATCCAGACTTTCTAAGGAAGAAGACTATTTCTTCCTTTTATGGTTTTGGAAAACATCCAGACACAATTTATCATTTGTTCTCACAATTACTGTTTTGTTTTACTGTAGTACTTACCACCTTCTAACTTACCATGTAACTTACTTATTTATTGTGTTTATCATCTTGCATCCTTCATCTAGAGTGTAAGCACAATGAAGACAGGGATTTTGTATGTTTTTAATCAATGCAATTTAGTCCTAGCACTTGAAATAGTGCCTGGCATATAGAAAGGGCTTAGTCAAAACTTGTTGAATAAACACCTCTTTAATGGTTTGAAAAAAATTACTAAATTAATGATAGTTAACAGAAACACTGTTCAGACTTTAAAAAACTCTGAATTTCATGGCTTTAATTCCTTGTAGGCCTGTACAATGGTTGAAGGAATATTAATATAGCATGTTATCAAGGTTTTTCCAGAAAAAATCAGGAAGAATAGTAAGACAGACAGCATAGAGTTTTTTTTTTTTTTTACTCAGTCCTCAATGTTGTACACGTCCACTTTTAGTCAATTAACACTATGAGCAGTCAATTTAGAGCAATATTCCAATTTCTTATGTTGCAGTTATCCTTCATGGTTGCTGATAAACGACCATCAAACGGCTTAAGGGAACAGGGGTTAATTTTCTTACTGATAGTCCATTTACAGTCTGTCCAGCTTGATGGGAGAGCATGCACCAATACCAGGGCTGAGGGAACTGACCACACCATCTCTACTTAATGGCCGAGAGAGGGACGATCCTTACTTGCCAGACCAGCATGTCTGGCCAAGTGTACATAAGGATGCTAACTTCCTCAACCAGCTGTCAGTATTTTATTCATCTTGCAGGGCCTAATCCCACACACCATGGGCTGGGCCTTCCCCATAAGCTAGACAGTCTCCTGCAGGTGTACTCTGGGGCTTAATCTAACCACTAATTCTCCATAAATGTGCTTAGATCTCAAATTCTCAACTGTCAAGTTGACACCTGTGCCTAACTATGACACCTTATATGTCAAGAAAATGGAGGAATGACTCAGAAGACAGTCTTTAACCTAAAGAGTAATACCTCAGGGCTCAGGAGATGGCCCAGCGGTTAAAACACTTGACATACAAGTAAGTGGACATGTTAGGATCTTCAGAGCCCATTTAAAAATGCCAGTGTGGACACCTACCTGTAATTTCAGTCCCAGAAAGGGTAGTCCTAATGGTGCATTCTGAGCTTAATTAGAAACCCAAACTCTGAAAAGTAAGGTGGAAGAACAATCCTGAGCACCACACACATGTGCACTTTTGTGCTTACACCTTTACAGTGAGCACACATATGCTCACTGACATGCAAAAATGCACATGCATGAACCCCATGTACATGAAAAAAATTAAAATTACATTAACTTTTAAAAAAGAACAGTAAGTCAAGAGCCTCTAAACAGTAAATTTGCAGACCTTAACATCTATCAGAACCTATCTGTTGGACTACAAACTGACTGGATTTTATAACTTGTCATCATTTTAATTCATCTCATTCAACCTGGGAATATCTATACCTCTAACCCCCAACAATCTGCCACCATTGCAATGATGAGTGATAGACAACATTTCATAGCTCATATGTCGCCGATGAAGAGAAATTTTGGTCATATTCAGAGCTTCTCTTTTACCAGATTTGGTGATTGAAAGGCAGAAATTGATATAGGAAATGGGTCATAACATATCGCTATTTCATAGAAACTTGGGATTATATAAATATAATTTGTATCCAACATGTATATAATCTTTATTCACAGAAAAGATTATGTTAAGAACAATTTTCCTCAAAGAAATCCATAGCCTAGTCCCTAGAAACATTATATTTCTTTTTTTTATTATTTATTCAATTGTGCACGTGTATGTGTGTGTGTGTGTGCGTATGTATGTATGTGTGTGTAGAACCACGGACGAATTCGGGAACCGCCATGGACTGCCTCCTTGTTTACTCTGCCCCGGGATTCACAGACTCTGCCCTACCAGGACCGGAAACGCAGGCCACCCCCGCTTCCGCCCGGAGTCTATACGTGGGGTCTAGGATCCGAACTCAGGACCTTCCGCTTGCAAGGCAGAGGCTTAACCCCTGAGCCACCTCTCCAGCCCCAAAACATTATATTTCTTGATATGGCAGAAGATGTTTTGCTGATATGATTAAGAATTTCAAGATAGACTGGTGTAATAATAGAAAACCCCAAGAATGTGGAATGCAACCAGATAGAAACCACCTATAATATAAATATGTCAAAAAAAACCCTTTAGTTTAAAAAACAGAACAAGATTGAACAATCCCTGTACAGAGAAGCATACAGAAAAGAATATAGGACAAAACAAATAATGCCTTGGGGTGCTCCAACTAGAAACATGAGCTGTTAAACAATGATAGAAGTAGCAGACATGTGATACTTTTTGATAAGTTGATGGTCAGAAAGGTTTCAAAGGTCCCCCAAACAATATAGGATTTTTTCTTTGTTTTTGGTTGCCCTCCAGAAACTGATAGCAAATGGCAAGGGAATCTACACTGATGCCTGACCTACAGAATCCATCACAATATAGGGGTAAACTTTGAGTCAGAAGAAACACACAGTGTTATACAAAATATAAATATGCTCTGAGTCTTCAACTGGAGTGAACCACATGGAGACATACCCTGCATCTCTGCCCACATATTGCATCACAGAAATAGGTCTTGCAACTGTTCCCAACTGTCCCACACAGGGACAGGTCTGAATGTATTTCTCTCATGCAAGTACTAACTTAACCTGACTTGGCTTAGTTTCCAAGTTCAGACAAGATTGGATGCATTTAGTGTGGTATGGCAATAGACTCTAGTCTATTGTATTGGAAAGATGGGGAAATTAATATGAATGCACTTATTTACTTCTTTCTGTTTGTTTTCTACTTCCTGGTGGAGTTGCCCCATCTCCCTTTTTTGCTACTTGTTCCTCCACTGTATTTGACTTTTCCTTTTCAATTTTCTCTCTATTGTTCTAATTGCTAGGCTTATATTATTTTTCATTGCATCTTATACTTAGTAGCTAGTATTTTTTCATGTATATGTGTGTATGTATGTTCACATGTGTGTATGAGCACATGTGTATGGATTCATATGCACATGTGTGTGTTTGCATATGGAGGATAGAAGTTAAGATTATGGATCTTCCTTGATCACTCTTTACCTTATATATTGAAGCAGAGTCTCTCCCCTGAACACAGAACTCACCTATTCAGCTATTCTAGTTAACCAGCTTTCTTTAGGGAAGCTCTGATCTCTGCCTCCAAGATGCTAAGATTGCAGGTGAGCTACAAACCCTGCCTAACATTTGCACATAAGTGGTGGAGATCTGAACTCAGTTCCTTATACTTGTGTGACAAGTACTTTACTCACTAAGTCATCTCTCTCAACCTACATAACCCCATAAATAATAACTTGTTTGCACTGTGCTGTCCTTATTCCTTTGCTTTCCCAAAATTACTGGAGTTGAAAGGGAAAAATGTTTTCAATTGGCTATTACTGTATTTTCACTTTGGGCATATTCATCAAGTTTGATTGCTTGTGCAGGTAGAATTTTACTCTGGATTATGCTGAATATTGAGCCAGGTACCCAGAATATTGAGCCAGGAATTTTAGAAATTGAGTCATGTCTCTAGATCAGTTGGAAGAAACAACACTTGAATCCTACTACAATACAGTGACACTTGAACTTTGACAATAATTCTCTTGGAAATCAACATGTAATCAAAGTCTCAAACCAATAACCCAATAATCGTAGATATGTAATATGGAAAAATAAGATATGAAAATTTAGGCAATGTGACTCTTCTGAAAATTGTAGATTTCATAGAAATAGGCTTTATAAAAGTGAATTCTCAGAAAAATGAAATCTGAAAAATTCAAGGACTGATTGTAAGAGTTTTGAATGAAATAAAAGAGAACATAATGAAACTACTTAATGAATTCAACGAGAATACAATACAATTAAGTAGATGAATAAAATAAGAAATTAAATACAAGAGATGAAGGAGGAATATAGCAGAGAAAAAGGTTGAAAATGTCAAATTGAAAATTTATAAATGTGCAATGCAGTAAATGAAATAAAAACTGAGAGGAAAACTAATGCAATGGATGAAGTGGAAGTCAGAATAATAGAGTTTAATTCAAGGTACATGAATGAAAACATTCAGACAATGACAGACAAAGTAAAAAACATAAATTGAATATATATAATTTATGGAATACCACTGAAAGATGACATTTATAATACTGAGCAAAGAAGGAAAAATTAGTAGCACAGAAATACACACATATATATGTAATAAAATTGAATACAATTTCCTAAATCTTGAAAAAGAGGTAGCTGTCCAAGTAATATAAACAGGATGAGAGAATGATTCTAATGTCATATAATAGCAAAAATATTAAGTTCACAGAACAAGAGATACTTTAAAGCTGGAAGGGAGGAAACACTAAGTGAAACAAACCACTCAAATCAGCAGCAGCTTTCTCTGTATTTCAAGTCTGAAAGATAATTATGGTCAACCCATATTATTATATCTAGCAAAGCTGTCCTTCATAATTACAACAGGAAGAAAACTTTTCCTTGATAAATGCCTTGTGAAGGAATTCACAACCACTAAGTCATCACTGTAAAAGATACTATAAGGAATCCTGAATATTGAGAAGAAAGATAAACACATTTGAAAGGTCACAGAAAAGAATAAATTATACTATAGCAATAAATTGTCAAATCAAGAATAAGAAAATACCAAAAGTTACAACAGCATAATTATAGGAATTAATTGGCACATTTCAATATATCTCTGAGTGTTAATGTGTTACTAGTGTTAATTCAACAATCAAAAACACATACTTACAGAGTGGAACTTATAATATTTTCATGCCCTTAATTCCCAATCTCATCCAATTACAGCTCTCCTTCTTGCCTGCCAGATCCCCTCCTTATTTCATGTTTGTAGCCCACTGGTTTAATACGGTTTGCTTTGATGACATGTACATTAATACTTGGTGAAGCATGAATCTTATATCAGTGTCTATACCATTGAGGAAAGCATCTTGTATGTCCTCCCATCAGTATTAAACTTCATTAGTCTTTCAGGGAGATGTGGTGTCTCTCAGGGATTTTCTCTTTCTATGATGAAATGTATTTCTATGATGAAATATCCCATGCAGGTCTTGTGGGGATATACGTAAGTGCAGTGGATTCACAAATACACCAGCCCTGTCATACCTAGAAGATAGTGTTTGACTGTGCCCCTGTCCCACTTAAGGCTCTTACAATCTTCCCACTCTTCTGTAATCTTCCCTGAGCCTTAGGGTAAGTTCACTATATTCATGTATGATACGCAAAAAGAATTTAAAAATCAGAAATAAATAAATATACAAAAGTACATATGCTCTGATAAAAAAAAAAACTTACTCCTGTAAGTGAACCTAATAAAACTTTTTTTGTCATACAAAAAAAGACAAGGACTAATTGAAAAAAGGGAGGGGATTAATAGGAGTAGGAGAGAAACAAGAGGGTAACATAATAAATATGATGAAATACATTGCATACATGTGTGAAAATATTATTATGAATAATGAATAAACATAGAAAAGTAAATGACTCATGGAATTAAATAAGTAACAGCCTTGCCCTTTCTTATGGAGTCAATTTAAATTTAAAAATAATAAGACATATCTATATATTGCTTGTAAAAAATGTACAAAACAAGTAAAGGCAAATACAGTCAATTGTAGGATAGAAGAATATGAATAAACCATTCCAAGTAGGGGCTGGACAGGTGGCTCAGGAGTTAAGCCTCTGCCTTGCAGGCGGAAGGTCCTGAGTTCAGATCCTAGACCCCACGTATAGATGCCAGGCGGAAGCGGGGGCGGCCTGCGTTTCTGGTCCTGGTAGGGCGGAGCCTGTGAATCCTGGGACAGAGTAAACAAGGAGGAGGTGGAGGCAGTCCATGGTGGTTCCCGAATTCGTCCGCGGTTGTACACACACACACGCACGCACGTACACATGCACAATTGAATAAATAAATTAAAAAAAAATTCCAAGTAAATGGAGCCAGAAATAAAGGGCCGTCAGTTCTGATATCTTATAACAAGAGTCCAAAATAAAATAAGTCAATGTGACAATATGAAATTTTTCATATAAAGAAAATAATCCATCAAAAGTATATAACAATTATACACACACCAAACATCAGTGCACTCAAATTCATAAATTAAAGACAAGTGGGTGTAAAGGGATATTTTGATCTAATCTTAGAAATATTGGTTGACCTTAGTACTCTATTCCTATAAATATATTGGTCATCAACACAAAAATCCAACAAAGAAACATTGGAATTAAATGACACTGTAGATCAAACAAACTTGGGAAACTATTACAGAATATTCCTCACAAACACTATAGAACACATGTTCTTATCTCATTGAAGTAGTAATAAAGCCTCCCAATTAAAAACACTCACACCTGATAGATTCACTACTTAATTATAACAGATTTTTAGGAAGAATTAACACAAGGTCCTAAAATTATACCATAAAAGAAAAGGGAAAGGAAAGCTACCAGACTCATTTTATAAAACCGAGGTTATCCTGATATTAAAACTGAATACCGACATAACAAAAAAGAAACTTACAAGCCAATTCCCCTTATAAACTTGAGTGCAATAATTATTAATGTAACAGTTGCAAACTTCTTTAAACTGCATGACAAAAAGTCATTTATCTACATGATCAAGTAGTTTTCATTTAATCCTGAGATGTAAGAATGGCTCCACCACGTGAATTAAAAGGTGTAGTATAAAATATTATTAAGCTCAAGGGTAAAAAAAAATCACATTATCATTTCAATAGATAAAAAAAGGCATTTAACAAATTCTTATATCTCTTCAAGGTAAAATGACTGGAAAAAAAACAAGAATAAAAGGAATATACCTCACCATAACAAAGGCTATATATGACAAGCATATTTGACCTTATACTAAATGAAGAAAATCTCAGAGGATTTGCAATAGGATTAGAATGAGACAATGGTGCTCATTTTATCTATTCTTGTTCAATATGGTACAAGTTATCTTGAACAATAAGATTACAGACAGAATTAAAAGGGATACTAGTGGGAAATGAAGGCATCAATTTTTCCATATTTATAAATTATATGCATATTCCAGGTAAAATATTCCAGAAATCCCAGAAAACATCTAGTACTTATAATACTTTCAGCAATGGGAAAGATACAAAATCACCATGTAAAAATCTGTAACTTTCCTACATCCCAATAACCAAGAAATCAAAAAACAAATGGATTCACATTAACTTCAAAAATTAAATGCCTAGAAATAAATTTATGCAAGGAAGTGCATCTTCTTTCTTCACAGAAAGAAGATAGTAAAAATGGCTATATTATCAAAGGCAGTTTACAGACTCAAAATCCCCATTAAATTTCTTTGATATTTAGTACAGAAGTAGAAAGATATATCCAAAACTCTCATATGGAAGCACAAAAGACCACAAATATGCAAAACAATGCTTAGTGAGGAGAATCACCATACTTGATTTTAAGTTATACTATAGAGCCATATTAACAAGCACAATGTAGTACAGTCACAAAAACAAAAAAGGCAAGCAGATCAATGAAATAGAATAGAGGACCCAGATACAAACTCATATATCTGCATCCAAACTATTTTTAAAAAGATGGCAAAAACATCTGTTGGAGCAAAAGAGAGGCCTCTTCAAGAAAAGATGCTGATATAGTTGGATAACCACATGTAGAAAACTGAAATGACATCATTTCTCTAAATCTTGTCTAATATAAAAAGCAATTCAAAATATTTCAAAGACTCGCCTGTAATACCTACAAGTTTGAAACTCTTAGAAGAAAATATAGAGAAAACATTTAAAGATGGGCAGAATCAATGACTTTCTAAAAAGGACCCCCAAATTTTAAGAGATAATACCAAGAAATGAGAAATTGTAATACATGAAAAAAATTCACTAAAGTAAACAATCTACTGAAAGATAATTGACAAATTGGGAGACAATTCTTGGCTAAGTACAGATTTAATAGAGGATTAATATATATATATAATGTCATATATTATAATTAATATGTATAATATAATTCATAGAGAGTGATGAGATAGCTCAAGAGCTAAAGCACTTGTCACATGAGTGAAAAGGAATGAAGTTCAAAAATCCCAGATCCTATATAAATGTGCATGTGTGCGATAGCACACCTGTAATTCCAGTCCTAGAAGGCAGAAATTCAGAATAGAATCCCTAGAATAAGTTGTCTAGTCAGACTAGCTTTATTGAAGAATTCTGGATTTGACAAAAGACCCTGAATTCTAAAGAGTTATGTGGACAAGCAACTGTCCAAGACTGTTAATATCAACCTTGGGCCTCTACATGTACATGAATGTGTATCCACACATACATACACACATATGCACAACTGAAAATGGAAAAAGAAAAGTCTCAAAAATACCAAAAAAACAAGCAACCTGACTAGAAAACAGGCTAATGAACAGAAAGTTGTCAAAACATGAGATACTAATATAGGCAATAAACATATAAAATATGGCCAGACCTCTCATACACCAGGCTTTTCCCCAAGAACCATGCCATCAGAGCATGAGCTTAGGCTTCCATCTCGTATCTGGGTATCTTGGCAGAACTGGCAGCCATTTCCCTAGGCCACAGCACTCTTTGGGAGGGCTTTGTAGCTTGAATCACCCTCAAGTGCCAGGTTTTGCCCCAAGGCCTCCCACCACCACTTTCCCTTCCTCCCAGTAATCAGTCATGATTGAAGATAAAAGAAAAATTTTCTACCATAAGAAAAAGCTAAGGCCTACATAGCCAGTAAACCAGGCCAACAGAAGATGCTAGAAAAGGTACTCAACCTAGAAGAAGACAAGCATACCCAAGAGGACAGAAGGGAAGACTAATACCAACACAACTTCTAAACAAAATAAACATATAAAAATCACAAATCACAAAAAAATGACAGGAATCAACAAATACTTATCAATTATAAAACTAAACATCAATGGAATTAACTCTCTAATCAAGAGACATAGGATACAAGCATGGATTAATTGTCACAACCCATCAATCTGTTGCCTTCAGGAAACATGCCTCACCATGAGAAATAGGCATAGTCTGGTCAATGGTACTCAAAGCTAATGGAAAAAGGAAACAAGTGGGAGTAGCAATTCTAATATCTGATAAAATAGATTTCAAACAAAAAAAATCATAAGAGGCACAGAAGGATATTACATATTAGTCAAAGGAACAATTCATCAAGATGACTTCACAATACTGAACATATACACCTATTATAGCTCATCCACATTCATTAAGCAAACATTACATCTCGACAACAATTCAACCCCAAAACAATAATAGAACAGTATTGCAACACCCCACTTTCAACATTGGATAAGTCAAAAGGTCAAAAATTAAACAGAGATACATTGGAGCTGAATCAAACCATAACCCAGACAGACCTCTACCAAATCTTCCATAATAACAGCAAGGAATACACATTCTTTTCAGCAGCTCATGGAACTTTCTCCAAAATAGACTACATATTGGAACATAAACCAAGACACCACATATACAGAAAAGTTGAAATTATATCCTGTATTTCATCTGACCAACATGGAATAAATCTAGACATCCAAAACAAGGCAGATGACAGACACACCCTATTCCTTGGAAATTAAATACCATGATACTGAAAGAGGAATGGGTTCAGACAGCAGTCAAAATGGAAATTCAAAAATTCCAAGAAGTGAATGATAATGAAAACACTATATAGCAAAATCTCTGGGACATGAAAAAGGCTGTCCTAAGAGAAAAGTTTATAGCACTCAATGCCTATATTAGAAAAATGAAAATATCACAAGTAAATAACTTAACAATGTAACTTAAAGATTTAGATGAACAAGAACAGTCCAATCCCAAAAGCAGTAGACAAGTGAAGATTAGTAAAATCAGCAGAGATATATCAGAATTTGAGATAAGGAAAACAATATGAAGAATCAGCAAAACAAAAAGTAGGTTGTTTGAAAAAATCAACAAGATTGATAAACCCTAAGACAAATTAACCAAAACCCAAAGAGAGAAAACCCAAATTAATAAAAGTAGAGATAAAAACGAAGCTATTAAAATTGATACCAAGGGAATTCAGAGACTCATAAGGTCTTGTTTCAAAAACTTATATTCTGAAAAATTTGATAATCAGAAAGAAACAGATAAATTCTTAAGTAGACACAACTCACCAAATTGAGTCAAAATTAAATGAATTATTAAACTATTCATAAAGCCTCTTTCACTTGACAAAATTAAAGAACTAATTGCAAATCTTTACACCAAATAAAGCCCAGAACCAGATGGATTCAGTGCAGAATTCTACCAAATATTTAAACAATAATTAACATCACTATTCCTTAAACTATTCTACAAAGTAGCAAAGGACGGAATATATCTAAACTATTTCGACAAAGCTAATATTACACTGATCCCAAAACAATGATGCCATGAACAAGCAGACAACAAACTTTGCATGAGGAAACAAAAAAATATAGTAGTTTGTGACTACATCACATTCACCTAAAGTTTAGTGATTTGTCTCTGAAGCAAACAAGGTCAAAAACAGCCCAGAATACACTCCTTGCCATGGAAAACCAGGTACTTTCCCTTATGACTGCATGGGCATTTGTCTGTAACTATGAGCTGGTATGAGTGTGTTTGGAACTGTCAGGATCCTTCTCAAAGTGAGCTGCTATTCCCAACACAATTTCCCAGTATATTTTCAAGAAAACCATAATCAAAATCATATTTAGCATTGCAAAAAACTATAATCAAAATTAATATTTAATATTGCAAAAACATAATCAAACTAATATTTAATATTGAAGACCTAGCCTCTGTCACTAATCCATCTTTTTATTGAGGTGATAGATAACTGAAAAGAGAAAAGACTTAGGTTCTATAGTGTTTCACCTGGCATCACTGAAGTGGTTCTACATTTAAAATTTCAATCACTTCAGGATTGTATCTGGATATGACAGAGATCTCAAGCTGTAATAAATGCTACTGTCCACACGTCTTTGTCATTCTGTGTATGGTAGTCACTCTGGCCTGTGATGAGATGTGACAGGAATGAGTATGGCAAGCATGATCCTCAGTGAGAACTCTGTCACTACTCCCTCTGTCTCTAACCAGTGGGTCCCTTGAACCATCATGGATTCCCATCTTGTCAGGCACACTGGTGATCCCAGAGTGTAATACCTAGATCGAATCTCACAACATTGAAAGGGGAATCTCCTGTGAGAAGTTTTGTAGCTCTGACAGAACCTTTGCTATGAAGCTTAATCACCATGGTTCTTCACTGATGGTGTTAAGATGGACAAATCCCAAAGAAATGACTGAAACAGGCATATGAGGTAAGTAGAGTATTGTTTTCCTCCTCCCCAGTCACTCTGCATCTCATACTTTCTCTCCTTTGTAACTTTCTAAAAATTTTCTTCAACCTATAATACCTAAATCCAGCTCTCCGTCATGGAAAGTACAAAAATACAACTTGCTCCCTTCATTTCTGCCCAGCAGGGTCCTGATAATTTTTATTCTTCTCAGAATATCTCAAATTCAGTCTGAACATCAAGTAGACTGCTTGACTGAGAAGTTCAAATGTGTTCTGCGTTGTTTAAAAGTATTTCCTTTGGAAAGTCCAGATTTTTCACAAGGAAATTGTCCTTGCTTAGTAAAGAACTTACATGTCTCCATAGTTCATAATGTTCTTCACACAGAACAAAATCATTACTAATGAATTATTGAATTAGTTCATCCTAAGTAAAAAATGGGAAAATTATGTCATTTAGTTGATAAATTACTGAAGACCTCATGGAGTATATGCTGATCTTTGATGTTTGACAATTGAGAAAATACTCGATGGATAACTTATTACATTTATGAAGCATAGAACCTAAGAGAGCTAAGAGAAAAAGAACTTAAAAGTTGGGTCTCTGTCAGGATTTCTGTTTATCTCTGCCTTTGTCTCTCCATGAAAGTTTCTTTGCTATTGTGCTGTGTCTGATATCTATTAAATGATGAAGTGGGTGTCTTTATAGCCTATATGTAACCAGCTCCATTCAGTTACCCTCCTGGCTATGCAAAAGATGAGTATTTGCTATTCTGTTAATGTACTTGTTCACCTGTCTTTGTATTCCACATCTCACATTGGCAAATCTATGCTTGTGCTGCTCAAATGAGAAAAATTGTAATTACTGTGACAAGTGGTCCCAGCATTCTTTATTTTCTCAAATGAAAGACTCAGCAGGTGTAGAAGAGTGCAGGAGTATCTTTAACAGGTCACAACAGCAGAGAACTAGGACAGAGAGGAAACTCCACCCAATTGGGGAAAATTCAGTTTCATTTGGTCTATATCAGCCCTTTCCAAGGCTTCTCAGCACAGGGAAGGAATTCTCCTGAGTTAGGTTCACTCAAAGGGAAAAAGGTGCAGAAATGGACAGTTGGCTTCCACAACACTTGGGAGCTGGTTGAATGACTGCTTCAGTTTCACAATTGCAGAATTCTGAACCATTGTTTGCTGAAGTGTGTGGAGACAGCAGCAAATAACGTTGCCTCATATAGAAGCCACTGAGTTCCCCAATGGCCTGCCCAGCACAGGACCTCAGAACCTCCTCTACTAAATATCACAAACTTTCGGAATGGGGGTTAACAGAGACTGGGCCCTGGGGCATGACAGACAATGGGTGAGAGCCAGATATTTCTGGGTGTAAGATGAGGAAGATTGACTCCTAGTGTTCACCATGGTGATTACAATGAATAGCACACAGCATTGAAAATCTAAAGGAGAAGGCCACAGCTGCTGTGGAAAATCTTGGTGGATTGAAAGAATGACTGCTGCCCTGGAGAGATGGCTCAGGAGTTAAGCTTCTGTCTCACAAGCAGAAGGTCTTGAGTTCGGATCTCAGATACCATGTAAAATGATGGTACACTGCACTTCTGGTCCTAGAAATCAGAGTCTGGGAAACTCCAGAGTAAAGCAAAGCAAAGGGTGATTCCTGAAGTCACCCTTAGGTCTCCAAAGGCAGATACAGTGACTTCTGATACACAGAGACACAAAGAGAAACACACACACACACACATACACACACACACACACACACACACATACACATATTCACACACAAAAAAGAATTTCTGTGAATCAGGATTAGTAACTGATGACAATACAGTCCCCGAAATGCAAAACACAAAGGAATCTTAAATTTCTTATTCAACCCACATTGCAGAAGAAAGAGGAAGGAAAAAGGCAACTAGGACCACTCAGGCATGCAAAATCATGATCAACTCTCAGCGTGCATTAACCTTTAGATGATGGATTCTGTAGAGAGAAATTTTAGGTGAACACAATGTCTTACCTTGTTTAAGGCACATTTTCGGAGACCCTCCCCCTACCTCTAGAGATGCACCACATCAGAAAGAGAATTGAAGACAGTCCAGCAATAAGAAGCCTGACTGACAAGAACAAGCACTGACTCAACTACTTTCCTGAAGATAACTACTGTGTTCTTTTTTTTTATTTCTTCCACTCATACAAAGTTGATAAGTACCCCATTCCCCTCCCTCCCTCCAACCCTCCATGGACCCTCTTGCTCCCTCCCGTCTATTCTCCTTCTTTTCCCCTCTTCTTCCCCTTCTCCCCCCACCCCATTCTGGAGAATTCTTTAGTGTGCATGTCAAACTTCCCTCTGGGTCCTACTCTCTGATGAGGTGTAAGGACTCAGTGGCATTGCCTAGAGCTCTTTTTTGTGTTCCCCTTTAGAATAGTGACATTATTGTGGTTGTTAATCCCTTGCCGCTAAGGATTGTAGTGCCTGTGATCCATGCTAGATTATGGGGGTTCTATGGTATTTTGGTCATTGCGCAGGTCATGCAAAGTCTTATTATGATTACATTGGCTCTAACTTGTATGGTGTATCTTGCTTATCGTTGCTCCTCCCCATCTTTAGGCTCTTACAATCTTTTTTTTATACATTTTTTATTATTATTTCAGCTCATACAAACTTAATAGGTACACCAGTTCCCTCCCTCCCTCCTCCTCCCCCCGGGAACCCCCTGCTCCCCTCCCCTCCCCCCTCCCTCCCCATCCCCCAGTGCCTCCCGACCCAATTCCCAGAGAGTCTTTTCTTGTGCATGCCTGACTCTCCTCTGGGCCCTCCTCTCCGATGACATACAAAGACCCAGTGGCATTTCCCTGAACCCTTTCCCGTGTTCCCCTTAAGTATAGGAACACTGCTGTGGCTGCCAATCCCTTGCCTCCAAGGATCCTGGTGCCTTTAGCAGATGCTAGACTTTGTGAGGTCAATAGTGTGTTGGACATTGTGCAGGGCATGCAAAGTCCAATTATGATTGCTTCGGCCCTAACTTGTGTGGAGTATCTTGCAAATCATTGCTCCTCCCATCCTTTTGCTCTTACACTCTTACCACCCCCTCTTCCGCAAATGTTCCTGAGCTTCAGGATGGGGAGAGACTAAGCTGGCCTAGTTCTAGGTGGTTGATATAGAGTCTCTGAAGTTCTGGATTGTGGTTTGTTGATTTTCTTTTGCAGTTTTGCTGCTCCTGCAATGCCCTTCACTCCATCCTGATGGGCATTGTATGTCACCCCCTGGCCAGAGACAAAAAGCTGTTAAACTACAGTCTTGTTATAAGAGCACATTCAAAGGTAGATGTAATAAAAGTAGGAAACCACAGTGAGGGAGGGGTCAATCACCCATTTGCAAAATGGTTACTTTTTATCTTAGGCTCTTACAATCTTACGATCCCCTCTTCCTCAAATTTCCCTGAGCTTTAGGATGGGGAGACATTAGGCTGGCCTGGTTCCAGAAGTTGATGTAGAGTCTCTGATTTTCTGAATTATGGTTTGTTTATTTTTTTTTCAGTTTTGCTGCTCCTGCACCGCCCTTGGCTTCATCCTTATAGGTATTGGATGTCACCCCCCTGGCCAAATATAAAAGACTATTAAAATGGAGTCTTATTATAAGAGTAGATTCAAAGGTAGATGGAATAAGAGTAGGAGACAATTATGGGGGGTGTCAGTCTCATATTTGCAGGACTTCTATCTGCCGGACTCTATGCCCTCCCTTTCTGGTGAGATCATACCACATCAGGTGCAAGTGACCAGTAAGGAAATTCTGCGAGTCCAATCAGGTGCCTCATTACTTACTTGCAGTCCTTGATGGTGGCCTATTTTCTCTGCTGTAACATGATCCCCTCTCTCCTTGTTTCTGGCATAGCCCTCCTTCCCCTTCCCTTCCTGCTTATAATCTTTGCAATTACTGTAGGCATTACAGAGATTTATATTTGAGTGTGTCACTAAGTGGGTTTGGTACTAGGATCCACCTATTAGGGAGTACACACGGTGCTTAATTTTCTGTCTGGGATACTTCACTCAATATAATTTTTTATAATTTCATCCATTTCCCAGAAAATCATCTTAATTAATCATTTTTGATGGCTGAGTAATATTCCATTCTATAAATGTACCCTATTTTCCTTATCCACTTTTCAACTGTTGGGGTGTGTGTTGATTCCATGACTTTGCTATTGTAAACAGTGTTGCTATGAACATGGTCGTGCTTGTGTTATCAAGGTGAATTTTGCTGTATGGGGGGTTATTCCGAAAAGTGAAGTAGTAGGGACATATGGCATTTCAATCTTTAACTTTTTAAAGAACCACCAGAGGCTCGCCAGAGTGGTTGTATAAGCCTGCTTTCCCAACAGCAATGTAAGAGAGTTCCCTTGTCTCCACATCCTCTCCCGCATTTGGTGTTATTTGTATTGTGGATTTTTGCCATTCTGACTGGGGTGAGATGATATCTCAGGGGGGATTTGTTTGCATTTCCCTGATAGCGAAGGATGCGGAGCATTTTTTTAAGATATTTGTTATATCTTTCAATTTCTTCCTTGGTAAAGTTTCTTTTAAGTTCCAAGGCCCATTTTTTAATTGGACCACTTGTTTCCTTGGTGTTTAGTTTTCTAAGTTCTTTGTGCACTCTGGATAATAGAGCTCTATCAGATATGTGGTTAGTGAAAATTTTCTCCCATTGTGTGGGTGGCCTTTGTGCTCAAGTTACAGTCTCTTTATCTGAACAGAAGCTCTTTAATTTCACAAGATCCCATCTGTTGAGTATTGGTTGTAGTGACTGTGCTATTGCATGTCTGATTAGGGACTGTTGGCCTAGTCCAATCAGGTCGAGGGAGTTCCCTCCTCTTTCAACTAAGGTTTTTATAGTCTCCGGCCTTATATTGAGGACCTTGATTCATTTGGATTTAAGTCTTGTACATGGTGACAAGTACGGGTTGAGTTTAATCTTCTGCATGTGGAGATCCAGTTTTGCCAGCACCATTTGTTGAAGATACTGTTCTTTTTCCATTGGATTCTTTGGGCCCCTTTGTCAAAGACCAAATGGCTGTAATTTTGTGGGCTTATATCTGGGTCTTCAATCCTTATCCATTGATCTGTGTGTCTACTTTGGAGCCAGTACCAGGCTGTTTTTATAACTATGGAATTTGACGTATAGACTAAGGTTTGGTATGGTGATACCTCCAGCCGTGTTTTTGTTACTCAGGACTGTTTTTGCTATCCTGGGTCTTTTGTGCCTCCATATGAATTTTGAGATTGTTTGGTCAACTTCTTTAGAGAATTTTTTTGGGATTTTGATTGGTATAGCATTGAATCTGTATATTGCCTTTGGTAGGATGGTCATTTTCATGATGTTGACTCTGCCAATCCAGGAAGATGGGAGGTCTTTCCACCTTCTGGTGTCTTCTGCAATTACTTTCTTTAGGGTTTTAAAGTTTTCCTTGTACTGGGTCCTTATATGTCATCGGAGAGGAGGACCCAGTGGAGAGTCAGGCATACACAATAAAGGACTCCCTGGGAATTGGGGGGGAGGCACTGGGGGATGGGGAGGGAGAGGAGGGAGAGGAGGAGGTTCGGGGGGAGGAGGGGGGAGGGAGGGAACTGGTAAAAAATTTAAAATGTATAATTAAATTTTTAATAAAAAATGTTAAAAAATGTTTAAAAAAAGTTTTCCTTGTAAAGTTCTCTTACTTCCTTGTTTAAGTTTATACCAAGGCATGTCATTTTTTAGGGGCTATAGTGAATGGGATTGTTTCTCTCAGGGCTTTTTCACTTCTTTCATTCTGGGCATATAGGAAGGCCAATGATTTTTGCACTTTTATTTTGTATTCTGCCACCCTGCTGAACTTCTCAATTAGTTCCATGAGCTTCCTTGTGGAGTTTTTAGGATCACTCAAGTGTATGATCATGTCATCTGAAAATACAGAAAATTTAACTTCTTCCTTGCCAATTTGAATCCCTTTTATGTCCCTTTCTTGTTTTATGGCTTCAGCTAAGACTTCAAGTACAATATTGAATAGAAGTGGTGAGAGTGGACAGCCTTGTCTAGTTCCTGATCGAAGTGGGAATCCTTCAAGTTTTTCCCCATTTTCCCCATTGAATGGAATCCTTGCTGTTGTCTTGTTGTATACAGCTTTTATTATATTGACAAAGGTTCCTTCCATTCCAAGTGTCTCTAGGGTTTTGATCATAAAGGGCTGTTGGATCTTGTCAAAAGCTTTATCTGCATCTATCCAGAGTACCATGAAGTCTTGGACTTTGGACTGGTTTATATGGTGAATTACATTTATTGATTTGTGTATGTTGAACCAACCTTGTGTGTGTGGGATAAAGCCTACTTGATCCCCATGGATGATCTTTTTGATATGTTTTTGAATCCGATTTGCTAAGATTTTGTTGAGAATCTTTGCATCTGTGTTCATCAGATAGATTGGCCTATAGTTTTNCTTTTTTAAGTGTATCTTAATTGGGTTTTGGGATTAAAAGGATATTAACTTCATAGAAGGAATTTGTTTTTTTTTTTTTTTTTTTTTTTTTTATTAAAATTTAATTAGACATTTTAAAAATTTTTTACCAGTTCCCTCCCTCCCCCCTCTTCCCCCTCCCCTTCCCCAGTGCCTCCCCCCCAATTCCAGATAGTCCTTTATTGTGTGTGCCTAACTCTCCACTGTGTCCTCCTCTCCGATGACATATAAGGACCCAGTGGCATTACCATAAGCCCTTTCTCTTGTTCCCCTTAAGCATAAGAGCACTACTATGGCTGTCAATCCCTTGCCTCCAGGGGTCTCGGTGCCCTTATCAGATGCTAGACTTTATGAGGGCAACAGTGCGCTGGACATTGCGCAGGGCATGCAAAGTTCCATTATGATTGCTTGGCCCCAACTATTGTTGAGAATCTTGAAATCGTTGCTCCTCCCATCCTTTTGCTCTTACAATCTTACCGCCCCCTCTTCCGCAAATGTCCCTGAGCTCCAGGATGGGGAGAGAGATTAGGCTGTCCTAGTTCTATGTGATTGATATAGAGTCTCTGAAGTTCTGGATTGTGGTTTGTTGATTTTCTTTTTGCAGTTTTGCTGCTCCTGCAATTCCCTTCACTCCATTCTGCTGGGCACTGTATGTCACCCCCTGGCCAGAGACAAAAGCTGTTAAACTGGAGTCTTGTTGTAATAGCACATTCAAGGGTAGATGTAATAAGAGTAGGAAACCTCACTGAGAGAGGGGTCCATCACCCATTTGCAAAATGATTACTTTTTATCTGCTAGACTATATGCCCTCCCCTTCTGGTGAGATCAGGAAAGAACGTCTGTGAACTTAACCAGGTTTCTCATTACTTACTTGCAGACCTTCATGGAGGCCTATTTTCTCTGCTGTAACATGGTCTCCTCTCTCTTTGTTTCTGGTTGTGGCCCTCCTAACCCATCTCTCTTGTTCATAATCCTTGCAATTACTGTGTTACATAGGTTTACTTTTGAGTGTCCCAATGTGGGCTGGGTGAGTTTGGTACTAGGAGCCACCTATTAGGGAGTACATACGGCGCTTAATTTTCTGGGTTTGGGATACTTCACTTAATAAAATTCTTTCTAATGACATCCATTTCCCAGCAAATCCAGTAATTCATCATTTTTGATGGCTGAGTAGTACTCCATTGTATAGATGTACCACAGTTTCCTTATCCACTCGTCAACTGTTGGACATTTAGGTTGATTCCATGACTTTGCTATTGTAAACAGTGCTGCTATGAACATGGTCGAGCTTGTGCTATCGAGGCGAACCTTTGCTGCTTGGGGGGTTATTCCCAAAAGTGGGATAGCAGGGTCATATGGCATTTCAATCTTAATTTCTTTAAGAATCTCCAGACGGCTCGCCAGAGTGGCTGTATGAGCCTGCATTCCCACCAACAATGTAGGAGAGTTCCCCTCTCTCCACATCCTCTCCAGCATTTGTCGTTGTTTGTATTGTGGATTTTTGCCATCCTGACCGGGGTGAGATGATATCTCAGGGAAGTTTTGATTTGCATTTCCCTGATGGCGAAGGAAGTGGAGCATTTTTTAAGATAATGTTAGACATTTTAATTTCATCCCTGGTAAAGTTTCTTTGAAGTTCCAGGGCCCATTTTTTATTGGGCCAGTGTTTTCCTTGGAGTTTAATTTTCTAAGTTCTTTGTGCACTCTGGACAGTAGAGCTCTGTCAGATATGTGGTTAGTGAAGATTTTCTCCCATTCTGTGGGTTGCCTTTGAGCTCGTGTTACAATCTCTTTATCTGAACAGAAGCTCTTTAATTTCACAAGATCCCAACTGTTGAGAGTTGGTAGCAGTGACTGTGCCATTGGATGTCTGTTTAGGAACTGTTGGCCTAGCCCAACAGCTCGAGGGAGTTCCCTATCTTTTCAACTATGGTTTTTAAGTCTCTGGCCTGATATCAAGGTCCTTGATCCATTTGGAATTAAGTCTTGTACATGGTGACAAGTACGGGTCCAGCTTTAATCTTCTGCATGTGGAGATCCAGTTTTGCCAGCACCATTTGTTGAAGATGCTGTTCTTTTTCCATTGGATTCTTTGGGCCCCTTTGTCAAAGACCAAATGGCTGTAACTTGTGGGCTTATATCTGGGTCTTCAATCCTATCCATTGATCTGTGTGTCTATTTTGGAGCCAGTACCAGGCTGTCTTTATAACTATGGATTTGTAGTATAGACTTAGGTTTGGTATGGTAATACCTCCAGCTGTGTTTTTGTTACTCAGGATTGTTTTGGCTATCCTGGGTCTTTTGTGCCTCCAAATGAACTTTGAGATTGTTTGGTCAACTTCTTTGAAGAATTGCTTTGGGATTTTGATTGGTATAGCATTGAATCTGTATATTGCCTTTGGTAGGATGGTCATTTTTACAATGTTGATTCTGCCAATCCAGGAACAAGGGAGGTCTTTCCACCTTCTGGTGTCTTCTGCAATTTCTTTCTTTAGGGTTTTAAAGTTTTCATTGTAAAGGTCTTTTACCTCCTTAGTTAGGTTTATACCAAGGTATTTCATTTTTTTAGGGGTTATAGTAAATGGCATGGTTTCTCTCAAGGCTTTTTCACTTCTTTCATTCTGGGCATATAGGAAGGCCTCTGATTTTGCACATTTATTTTGTATCCTGCCACCCTGCTGAACTTCTCAATTAGTTCCAGGAGCTTCCTGGTGGAGTTTTTGGGATCACTCAGGTATAAGATCATGTCATCTGCAAATAGAGATAGCTTGACTTCTTCCTTGCCAATTTGAATCCCTCTTATGTCCCTTTCTTGTCTTATGGCTTCGGCTAAGACTTCAAGTACAATATTGAATAGAAGTGGTGAGAGTGGACAGCCTTGTCTTGTTCCTGATCGAAGTGGGAATGCTTCCAATTGTTCCCCATTGAGCATAATCCTTGCTGTGGGCTTGTTGTATACAGCTTTTATTATATTGATAAAGGTTCCTTCCATTCCTACTGTCTCTAGCGTTTTGATCATAAAAGGCTGTTGGATCTTGTCAAAAGCTTTTTCTGCATCTATCGAGAGTATCATGTGGTCTTGGACTTTGGACTGGTTTACATGATGAATTACATTTATTGATTTGCGTATGTTGAACCAACCTTGTGTGCCGGGGATGAAGCCTACTTGGTCCCCATGAATGATCTTTTTAATATGTTTTTGAATCCGATTTGCTAAGACTTTGTTGAGAATCTTTGCGTCTGTGTTCATCAGGGAGATCGGCCTATAGTTTTCTTTTTTAAGTGAATCTTTATTAGGTTTTGGGATTAAAACGATATTAGCTTCATAGAAGGAATTTGGTAGTGTTCCTTCCTTTGCTATTTGATGGAACAGTTTAAGGAGTATTGGTGTTATTAACTCCTTAAATGTCTTGTAGAACTCTGTGCTGAATCCATCTGGTCCAGGACATTTTTTGGTGGGAAGATTCGAGATTACTTCCTCAATTTCCTTATATGTTATAGGACTATTTAAATAATTCACAACTTCCTGATTCAATTTAGGTAAGTTGTGTTTACTTAGAAATTCATCCATCTCTTTTGTGTTGTCAAACTTCACAGAGTATAAGTTTTTGAAATATGATGTTATAATTCTCTGGATTTCTTGGGTATCCGTAGTGATAACTCCATGTTCATTTCTAATTTTGTTAATTTGGGTTTTCTCTCTCTTGCTTTTGGTTAGTTTAGCTAGGGGTGTATCAATCTTGTTGATTTTTTCAAAGAACCAGCTTTTTGATTGGTTGATTTTTTCTATCGTTTTCTTAGTCTCGATTTCAGATATTTCTCCCCTTATTTTGCTAATCTCTTCTCTTCTACTGCTTTTAGGATCAGATTGCTCTAGTTTCTCTAAAGCTTTAAGCTGCATTGTTAAGTTGTTTATTTCTGATGTTTCCATTTTTTGACGTGGGCATTAAGAGCTATGAACTTACCTCTTAGAACAGCTTTCATTGTGTCCCAGAGATTTTGGTAAGTTGTATTTTCGTTATCATTCACTTTCAGGAAATCTTGAATTTCCTTTTTAATTTCTTCCTGAATCCAGTTCTCATTCAGCATCATAGTGTTAAGTTTCCAGGAGTTAGTGCATTTTCTCTTGTTTGATGTGTTGTGGATGTCCAGCTTTAGGCCGTGGTGGTCTGATAGGGCACAGGTTAGAATTTCAACTTTCTTGTATATGTGTAGATTCATTTTGTGGCCCAATATGTGATCTATTTTGGAGAAAGTTCCATGTGCTGCTGAGAAAAATGTGTATTCTTTGGTGCGTGGGTGAAAAGTTCGATAGAGATCTGTGAGGTCCATTTCTTTCAGGGTTTGATTAAGTTCCAAAGTGTCTCTGTTAAGCTTTTGACCTGTTGATCTATCCCATGTAGAGAGGGCGGTGTTGAAGTCCCCAAGAATTATCGTTTGGGGGTTGATTTCTTGCTTTAGACGCTGTAGGGTTTTCTTAATGAATGTGGGGGGGCCCGTATTGGGTGCATATATGTTCAGTATTGTGAAATCTTCCTGGTGAATTGTACCTCTGACTAAAATGTAGTATCCATCCGTGTCTCTTATAATTTTTTTTGGTTTGAAATCCATTTTGTCTGATAGCATAATGGCTACCCCTGCCTGTTTTCTGCTTCCATTTGCTTGTAGAATTGTTGACCAGCCTTTTATTTTTAGAGCGTGCCTATCTTTTGTGGTGAGATGGGTTTCCTGCAGGCAACAGATTGATGGATTGTGATTTTAATCCAAGTTTGTAATCTGTGTCTCTTGATCGGTGAATTAAGTCCATTAACATTTAGTGTTATAATGGAGAAACTATTGTTAATTCCAGACATTTATTATGTTTAGTAGCTTTTATAAGTATATTGCTTCGCTTTTAATGGTGTTATATTTGCCTTCTGTTCTCCTGGATATGCCTGTTTTTTTCTTCACGCTTGAGTATCATTTCTAGCAGTTTTTGAAGGCCTGGTTTGGTGGCCATGTATCCCTTAAAGTTGTCTTTGTGCTGGAAAATTTTTCTTTCTCCCTCGATCATGACTGACAGTTTTGCAGGGTAAATCAGCCTGGGTTGACATTTTTGCTCATTCAATACTTGAAGTATGTCTCTCCAAGCTCTTCTTGCTTTTACTGTTTCGACTGAGAAGTCATTAGTTATTTTAATAGGTTTGCCTTTAAAAGTGACTTGTTTTTTCTCCCTTGAAGCTCTCATCACCAGTTCTTTATCTTGAATGTGGAGTGTTTTAACTATTATTTGCCGCGGTGTGCTTCTATTTTGGTCGTATCTGTTTGGGGTGCGGAATGCCTCTTGTATATGAATGGGCCTCTCTTTTTTAGATGAGGAAAGTTTTCCTTGATGATCGTTTGAAAAATTTCCTCAGGGGTGGTATTTTGAGATTCTTGCTCCGGTATTCCATGAATACGCATGTTAGGCTTCTTCAGGGTGTCCCATATCTCTTGGATATTTCTCTCAAGTATCTTTTTGGCTTTAACAACCTCTTCCATTGAGCTGGTTAGTACTCCCACTTTATCTTCAAGGTCTGAAATTCTGTTTTCTGCTTCATTAGTTCTGTTGATAAGACTCTCTGTGGCGTTCTGGGTTGAAGATAACTTGTCTTTTAGCTCAGTTTTAAACTCTGCTTGAGTTTGTTTTAACTGTTCTATGCCACTTTTTGTTTCTTGCACTGTTTTTCTCAACTCCTCCAGATGACTGTTGTGTTGCTCTTCAAAGCGATTGATTCGATTATGTAATTCCTCCCGGATTTCCTCTTTCATAGTATTGAACATGGTAATGATCATATTTTGAAAGTCTTTATCCTGGGTGGGGCTTTCTTGGCCTTTTTCCGCGGGTTTGTTCTTGTTGGAGTCTAACATTATGGGATTAATTTCTTCAGTGGGAAATTTGTTTACTTGAGTGTTGCTTCTCATGGATTTGCACTTTGACTTTGGCATTGTCATTTTAACTCTTAAGATCTCTCAATTTCACTAAACTGAATTATTTGGCCTGGGGTACTGGTGGGCAGGGCCTGAACGGGGACTTACCTAGGGCGCGGGGTGAGGCCCGGCTGGATCTCGCGCAGGCGTCCCGACTGGCGGAGCGGGGGCGGGGCGAAGAAGGGAAGGATGGGCGCGTCGGCGTGGAGCTATTTAACCCGAGGGCAGCTGGGGCGGGGCCCGGGCGCAGGGGGAGGTGCTCCTCGTCCCTCGGCCCCCCGCGCGGCTCCAGCTGGATGGTGGGAGTCGGAGCCGGGTCCCCGTGGGCTGACCTGGGGGTCCTAGAGCGCGCGTTGAGGCCCGGCTGGATCTCGCGCAGGCGTCCCGACCGGCGGAGCGGGGGCGGGGCGAAGAAGGGAAGGATGGCGCGTCGGCGTGGAGCTATTTAACCCGAGGGCAGCTGGGGCGGGGCCCGGGCGCAGGGGGAGGTGCTCCTCGTCCCTCGGCCCCCCCGCGCGGCTCCGGCTGGATGGTGGGAGTCGGAGCCGGGTCCCCGTGGGCTGACCTGGGGGTCCTAGAGCGCGCGTTGAGGCCCGGCTGGATCTCGCGCAGGCGTCCCGACCGGCGGAGCGGGGGCGGGGCGAAGAAGGGAAGGATGGGCGCGTCGGCGTGGAGCTATTTAACCCGAGGGCAGCTGGGGCGGGGCCCGGGCGCAGGGGGAGGTGCTCCTCGTCCCTCGGCCCCCCCGCGCGGCTCCGGCTGGATGGTGGGAGTCGGAGCCGGGTCCCCGTGGGCTGACCTGGGGGTCCTAGAGCGCGCGTTGAGGCCCGGCTGGATCTCGCGCAGGCGTCCCGACCGGCGGAGCGGGGGGCGGGGCGAAGAAGGGAAGGATGGGCGCGTCGGCGTGGAGCTATTTAACCCGAGGGCAGCTGGGGCGGGGCCCGGGCGCAGGGGGAGGTGCTCCTCGTCCCTCGGCCCCCCCGCGCGGCTCCGGCTGGATGGTGGGAGTCGGAGCCGGGTCCCCGTGGGCTGACCTGGGGGTCCTAGAGCGCGCGTTGAGGCCCGGCTGGATCTCGCGCAGGCGTCCCGCCATAGAAGGAATTTGGTAGTGTTTCTTCCTTTGCTATTTGATGGAACAGTTTAAGGAGTATTGGTATTATTACCTTCTTAAATGTCTGGTAGAACTCTGTGCTGAATCCATCTGGTCCAGGACATTTTTTTGGTGGGAAGATTCGAGATTATTTCCTCAATTTCCTCATATGTTATAGGACTATATAAATAATTCACAAGTTCCTGATTCAATTTAGGTAAGTTGTGTTTACTTAGGAATTCATCCATCTCTTTTGTGTTGTCAAATTTCACAGAGTATAAGTTTTTGAAATATGCTGTTATAACTCTCTGAATTTCTTAGGTATCAGTAGTGATAACTCCATTTTCATTTCCAATTTTGTTAATCTGTGTTTTCTCTCTCTTGCTTTTAGTTAATTTAGCTAGGGTGTATTGATTTTTTCAAAGAACCAGCTTTTTGACTGGTTGATTCTCTGTATCGTTTTCCTAATCTCAATTTCAGATATTTCTCCCCTTATTTTGCTAATCTCCTCTCTTCTACTGCTTTTGGGATCAGATTGCTCTAGTGTCTGTAAAGCTTTAAGCTGCATTGTTAAATTATTTATTTCTGATGTTTCTATTTTTTTGATGTAGGCATTAAGAGCTATGAACTTGAGGCTGGAGAGGTGGCTCAAGAGTTAAGCCTCTGCCTTGTAGGTGGAAGATCCTGAGTTCAGATCCTGACCCTACGTATAGATGCTGAGCAAAAGCTGGGGCAGCCTGCATTTCTGGTCCTGGTAAGGCAGAGCCTGTGAATCCCAGGGCAGAGTAAAGAAGGAGGAGGTGGAGGCGGTCCATGTTGGTTTCCGAATTCACCCGTGGTTCTACACACACACACACACACACACACACACACAGACACACACGCAAACATGCACAATTGAGTAAATAAAAAAAATTTAATGGAGAGGTGTCTTAGTGGTTAAGATACAGTCTTGCAAGCAGAAGGTCCTGAGTTCTGATCCCAGATCAGTCATGAAAACTACAGTTGTCAGCCTGCACTTTCTGTCCTGTCAAAGCCTGGATGCAGTGTCCTTTTATGCCCACACACATCCATACATACACAGAGGGAAATAGACACACATGTATAAAATCAAAAGAAGGTTTTAAAAATAAATATTTGCTAATTTAAAAAAAAAGAGCTATGAACTTACTTACTTTGCTTTCATTGTGTCTCAAAGATTTTGGTAAGTTGTAGTTTCATTATCGTTCACTTCAGGAAATCTTGAATTTCCTTTTTAATTTCTTCCTGAATCCAATTCTCATTCAGCATCATAGTGTTAAGTTTTCAGGAGTTATTGTATTTTCCATTTTTTGTTGTGTTGTGGATGTCAAGCTTTAGACCATAGTGGTCTGATAGCGTATTGACTAGAATTTCTACTTTCCTGTATATTTGGAGATTCATTTTGTGGCCCAATATGTGATCTATTTTGCAGAAAGTTTTGTGTGCTGCTAAGAAAAATGTGTATTCTTTGGTGTGTGGATGAAAAGTTCGATAGAGATCTGTAAGATCCATTTCAGTAAGGGTTTGATTAAGTTCCAAAGTGTCTCTGTTAAATTTTTGACCTGTTGATCTATCCCATGTTGAGAGGGTGGTGTTGAAATTCCCAAGGATTATCATTTGGGAGTTGGTTTCTCACTTTAGACATTGTAAGGTTTGCTTAATGAATGTAGGGGCCCCATATTGGGTGCATATATGTTCAGTATTGTGAAGTCTTCCTGGTGAATTGTACCTGTGACTAAAATATACTATCCATCTGTGTCTCTTATGAGTTATTTTTGGTTTGAAGTACACTTTGATAGCATAATGGCTACCCCTGCCTGTTTCCTGGTTCCATTTGCTTGCAGAGTTTTTGACCAGCCTTTTATTTTCAGGATGTGCCTATCTTTTGTGGTGAGATGAGTTTCCTGCAGGTAGCAGACTGATGGGTTGTGATTTTTAATCCAAGTTTGTAATCTGTGTCTCTTGATCGGTGAGTTAATTCCATTAACATTTAGTGTTAAAATGGAGAAATTATTTTTAATTCCATACTTTTTTTATGTTTAGTGGCTTTCATATGTGTATTGTTTTGCTTTTAGGTTTTGGTGGTAGTATACTTCCCTTCTGTCCTCCTGGAGATGCTTGTTTTTTCTTCAAGCTTGAGTATCATTTATAGCATTTTTGAAGGCCTGGTTTGGTAGACATGTATCACTTCAAGTTGTCTTTGTGCTGGAAAACTTTTCTTTCTCCCTTGATCATGATGGATAGTTTTGCGGGGTATATCAGCCTGGGTTGACATTTTTGCTCATTCAACACTTGAAGTACGTCTGTCTAAGCTCTTCTTGTTTTTACTGTTTCCATTGAGAAGTCATTTGTTATTTTAATAGGTTTACTTTTAAAAGTGACTTGTTTTTTTTTCCCTTGAAGCTCTCAGCAACATTTCTTTGTCTTGAATGTGGAGTGTTTTAACTATTATTTGCTGTGGCCAGTTTCTATTTTGGTCATATCTGTTCGGGGTGCAGAATGCCTCTTGTATATAGATGGACCTCTCTTTTTATAGATGAGAAAAGTTTTCCTTGATGATAGTTTGAAAAATTTCCTCAAGTGTGGTATTTTGGGATTCTTTCTCTCGTATTTCATGAATACACGTTAGGCTTTTTCAGGGTGTCTCATAACTCTTGAATATTTCTCTCGAGTATCTTTTTGGCTTTAACAACCTCTTTCATTGAGCTGGTTAATACTCCCATTTTGTCTTCAAGGTCTGAAATTCTATTTTCTGCTTCATTAATTCTGCTGATAAGACTCTGTTGAGTTCTTGGTTGAAGATAACTTGTCTTTTAGTTCAGTTTTAAACTCTGCTTGAGTGTGTTTTAACTGCTCTATGACTATATTTGTTTCTTTGAACTGTTTTTTCTCAACTCCTCCAAGTATCTGTTGTGTTTCTCTTCAAAGTGGTTGATGTGGTTATTTAACTCCTCCGGGATTTCCTCTTTCATAGTATTAATCATGGTAATGATCATGTTTTGAAAGTCGTTATCTTGGGTCAGGCTTTCTTGGCTATTTTCCATGCATTTGTTTTGGTTGGAGTCTATCATTATGGGGTTAATTCCTTCACTGGGAGATTTGTTTTCTTTGGTGTTGTTTCTCATTGATTTGCACTTTGACTTGGGCATTGTCGTTTAATCTCTTAAGACCTTTCAATTTCTGTGTGTTGTTGACTGAACTGAATTAGTTGGCCTGGAGCAGTGCCTGCTCTGACTGGCTGGTGGGAGGAACTGGGATTAGTGTATTTCCTGAGGCTTGGGGGTGAGCAGGAGGTGTTTATCTGTGGTGCAGTGTGTCCTTGCTGGACTGCCAAGTCCTGGGCGGGTGGGGAAAGGGGGACAGGTGCTGTTGGCGGGCACAATTAACCTGGGGAGCTGGGGAGTGGCCTAGGGGTCTTCCCCGGCCAGGAGCAGAGCCTGTTCCGACTGGCTGGTGGGAGGAGCTGGGACTAGTGGGTTACCTGGAGCTTGGGGGTGAGCAGGGGGTGCTTACCTAGGGCGCAGTGTGTCCTGGCTGGACTGCATGCATCAGGGCGGGTGGGGAAAGGTGAGAGGTGCTGATGGCGAGCCCAATTTACCTGGGGAGCTGGGGAGTGGCCCAGGGGTCCTCCTCGGCCAGGAGCAGTGCCTGCTCTGACTGGTTGGTGGGAGGAGCTGGGACTAGTGGGTTACCTGGGGCTTGGTGTTGAGCAGGGGGTGCTTACCTAAGGTCCAGTGTTTCCTGGCTGGACTGAGCACAGGCGGGTGGGGAAAGGGCACCTACTGTGTTCTTAAGGGAGGAAACACCCTCAGAAGCGAGGAGCATGGCAAGCAAGAAATTGATGCTACATGTGATTGTCAAGGTGTGAGTTCTGCTGGTTGCAGACAGCCCACGCTCTTTGCTTCTTGATATAAGTGTAAAGTGGATGTGACTCTAAGGAAGATTACCCTTATTGTACTGCTCAGGACTATTGAAAACATATTGGCACATGTCATCACAAGACAAAAGGTAGGGTTAGAGAAAATAATGGCAGGATCATGGTTTTTCAGCTGTCATCCCCCATAGGCCAGTTTTCACACACATCTAGTCTAAATGGCCACTGCATGACTAACATGATTTTAGAGAAACAAGTATAAAGGCAGACTGTGAAGCCTTTTGTCCTATGCATGTCAGAAGACTTGGCCCTGACATCATTCTCTCCTTTGAGTACAATACTGAATAGGGAAGCCATACACAATCCATGCCAAAGGTAAGGGCTTTAACCTTCTGGTATAACAGACTAAGGGCTTCAGAGTGTAAGGCATGGGTTTTGTGTCTCAACTTCTGAGAGTATTCCCAAAATTGGACTCCCAACTCCCCTTATTCCACAATAGAATGATGGTTGTGGATCAATTATATATCAATCATAGGAAACCCAAGAATGCAAACTTTTCTAAAATTCACTCAACCTTGTGACCTTCTTTCCATATTTGGCCCACTGAAATACAGGCTTGTGTAGGTCTCTTTAAGAGGAGGCACTCAGTTCAAAGGACAAGGTGAATTCTGGAAGGCAACCTTCTCAATCCTGCTCTTTCTGGGGGTTGCTATGCCTGCAGAAGAATGATGTAACCTGACTCCAAGGCCTTACCCAGTTGCTGATGCAAAATCCTGGGCAACATCCACAGCAGGAAGTTGAACATGTAGGCCTCCATTCTGTACCACACATGACCTCTGATGTTCTTCTTGAGGTACCTCAAAATAGTCCCAAATGTCTATTGGGTGGATCTTAGGACAGCCAAGGACACTGTATGAGCACAAAGGCGCCACCTCTATTCTGAAATGTTTTTCCAGTGCAAGGCTTAGAAATAGAACTTCAGATATGTTTCAGATCCAGACAGGATGCATCTTATCAGGGGGAACAGGAGAAAATGGAGACTGGTGTGTAGCCTACTAGTAAGCATAACAGTCAGCCAATGTGTGAGCATCTCTGGATCACCTTGCTTCAATGATCAATCAGAGGCAAGTGGCTTGAGGAAAGATCAATTCAATCTATTGTGTCAGTCATTAGGGAATAGCCTGAAGTGAGGAATGGCTTTCTGGGTGACAGACTCCCTGTAACTTCAGAGGTATCAAAGAGAGTTTAGTTGCATCCCCTGAATGTATTGGACATCTTTGTTAGGCACCAGTGAACAAACCTGTACCTAGAGTGTGGAAAATAAATTAAATCCCGCATGGAATTCAGCAGTTACTGAACTTTTTGTCTAGTTACTAGTAAGCAAGCTTCCACCAGTGAGTGTGTCCTGTGTGCAGTTTTCTTTTTCCCATGATCTATGCTGTGTGGAACATCAGAACTCCTATTATGAAGCCCTTGTATGATTCATACTAGAATATTAAGTCTTTGCTAAAATGTCTACTTTGCCCTTCCCACCATCCAGCCTGAGCCGCGCAGGGCGTGAGAGGAAGACGCCTCCTCTGTGCCTGGCCCCACCCCAGCTCCCCCAGGTTAAACAGCGCACCTCCGAGGCCCTATCCTCCCTTCCCTCACTAGGTAAGTTCAGCCCCTGCCCACCACCAGAACCCCAGGCCAAATAATTCAGTTTAGTGAAAAATGAACAGAAATTGAAAGAAGATCTTAAGAGTTAAAAACGACAATGCCAAAGTCAAAGTGTAAATCCATGAGAAACAACACTCAAGTAAACAAATCTTCCACTGAAGGAATTAAGACCATAATGTTAGATTCCAACCAGAAGAAACCCATGGAAAATGGCCATGAAAGCCTGACCCAGGACAACGACTTTCAAAATATGATCATTACCATGTTCAATACTAAGAAAGAGGAAATCCAGGAGGAATTAAATAATTGAATCAATCACTTTGAAGAGGAACACAACAGACACTTGGAGGAGTTGAGAAAAACAGTGCAAGAAACAAAAACTGGCATAGAGCAGTTAAAACAGACTCAAGTAGAGTTTAAAACTGAGCTAAAAGACAAGTTATCTTCAACCCAGAGCTCCACAGAGAGTCTTATCAGCAGAACTAATGAAGCAGAAAACAGAATTTCAGACCTTGAAGATAAAGTGAGAGTATTAACAAGCCCAATGGAAGAGGTTGTTAAAGCCAAAAAGATACTTGAGAGATATATCCAGGAGATATGGGACACCTTGAAGAAGCCTAACATGCCTATTCATGGAATACCAGAGCAAGAATCTCAAAATATCACCCCTGGGAAAATTTTTCAAACGATCGTCAAGGAAAACTTTCCGCATCTAAAAAAAGAGAGGCCCATACAAATACAAGAGGCATTCCACACCCCAAACAGATACGACCAAAACAGAAGCTCGCCACGGCAAATAATAGTTAAAACACTCCACATTCAAGGTAAAGAACTGGTACTGAGAGCTTCAACGGAGAAAAAACAAGTCACTTTTAAAGGTAAACCTATTAAAATAAAAAATGACTTCTCAGTCAAAACAGTAAAAGCAAGAAGAGCTTGGAGAGACATACTTCAAGTATTGAATGAGCAAAAATGTCAACCCAGGCTGATTTACCCTGCAAAACTATCCATCATGATCAAGGGAGAAAGAAAAATCTTCCAGCACAAAGACAACTTGAAGGGATACATGTCCACCAAACCAGGCCTTCAAAAAATGCTAGAAATGATACTCAAGCTTGAAGAAAAAAACAAGTATATCCAGGAGAACAGAAGGCAAGTATAACACCATTAAAAGCGAAGCAATATACTTATAAGTTTTTATAAGTATAACATAACATAATAATATAATAACATACATAATATAATAAACATAATAATTGCCTGGAATTAAAAATAGTTTCTCCATTATAACACTAAATGTTAATGGAATTAACTCACCGATCAAGAGACACAGATTACAAATTTGGATTAAAAATCACAATCCATCAATCTGCTGCCTGCAGGAAACCCATCTTCCCACAAAAGATAGGCATGCCCAAAAAATAAAAGGCTGGTCACCAATTCTACAAGCTAATGGAAGCAGAAAACAGGCAGGGGTAGCCATTATGATATCAGAGAAAGTGGACTTCAAACCAAAGAAAATTATAAGAGACACGGATGGATACTACATTTTAGTCACAGGTACAATTCACCAGGAAGATTTCACAATACTGAACATATATGCACCCAATACGGGCCCCTCCACATTCATTAAGAAAACCCTACAGCGTCTAAATCAAGAAATCAACCCCCAAACGATAATTCTTGGGGACTTCAACACCGCCCTCTTAACATGGGATAGATCAACAGGTCAAAAATTTAACAGAGACACTTTGGAACTTAATCAAACCCTTAAAGAAATGGACCTTACAGATCTCTATCCAACTTTTCACCCACACACCAAAGAATACACATTTTTCTCAGCAGGACACAGAACTTTCTCCAAAATAGATAACATTGGGCCACAAAATGAATCTACACATATACAAGAAAGTTGAAATTCTAACCTGTGCCCTATCAGACCACCACAGCCTAAAGTTTGACATCCACAACAAAATAAACAATAGAAAATACACTAACTCCTGGAAACTTAACAATATGATGCTGAATGAGAACTGGATTCGGGAAGAACTTAAAAAGGAAATTCAAGATTTCCTGAAAGTGAACGATAATGAAATTACAACTTACCAAAATCTCTGGGACACAATGAAAGCTGTCCTAAGAGGTAAGTTCATAGCTCTCAATGCCTACATCAAAAAAATGGAAACATCAGAAATAAATAACGTAATGATGCAGCTTAAGGCATTAGAGAAACTAGCGCATTCTGATCCCAAAAGTAGTAGAAGAGAGAAGATTAGCAAGATAAGGGGAGAAATATCTGAAATCGAGATTAAGAAAACGATAAAAAAAATCAACCAGTCAAAAAGTTGGTTCTTTGAAAAAAATCAATAAGATTGATACACCCCTAGCTAAATTAACCAAAAGCAAGAGAGAGAAAACCCAAATCAACAAAATTAGAAATGAACATGGAGTTATCACTACTGATACCCAAGAAATCCAGAGAATTATAACATCATATTTCAAAAACTTATACTCTGTGAAGTTTGACAATACAAAAGAGATGGATGAATTTCTAAGTAAATTCATCAGTTACTGAACTTTTTGTCTAGTTACTAGTAAGCAAGCTTCCACCAGTGAGTGTGTCCTGTGTGCAGTTTTCTTTTTCCCATGATCTATGCTGTGTGGAACATCAGAACTCCTATTATGAAGCCCTTGTATGATTCATACTAGAATATTAAGTCTTTGCTAAAATGTCTACTTTGCCCTTCCCACCATCCAGCCTGAGCCGCGCAGGGCGTGAGAGGAAGACGCCTCCTCTGTGCAACTTACCTAAATTGAATCAGAAAGTTGTGAATTATTTAAATAGCCCTATAACAAATAAGGAAATTGAAGAAGTAATCTTGAATCTTTCCACCAAAAAATGTCCTGGACCAGATGGATTCAGCACAGAGTTCTACCAGACATTTAAGGAGTTAATGACACCAATACTCCTTAAACTGTTCCATCAAATAGCAAAGGAAGGAACACTACCAAATTCCTTCTATGAAGCTAATATCGTTTTAATCCCAAAACCTAATAAAGACTCACTTAGAAAAGAAAACTATAGGCCGATCTCTCTGATGAACACAGACGCAAAGATTCTCAACAAAGTCCTAGCAATTCGAATTCAAAACATATTAAAAAGATCATTCACAGGGACCAAGTAGGCTTCATCCCTGGCACACAAGGTTGGTTCAACATATGCAAATCAATAAATGTAATTCATCATGTAAACCAGTCCAAAGTCGAAGACCACATGATACTCTCGATAGATGCAGAAAAAGCTGTTGACAAGATCCAACAGCCTTTTATGATCAAAACGCTAGAGACAGTAGGAATGGAAGGAAGGTTTATCAATGTAATAAAAGCTGTATACAACAAGCCCACAGCAAGGATTATGCTCAATGGGGAACAATTGGAAGCATTCCAACTTCGATCAGTAACTAGACAAGGCTGTCCACTCTCACCACTTCTATTCAATATTGTACTTGAAGTCTTAGCTGAAGCCATAAGACAAGAAATGGACATAAGAGGGATTCAAATCGGCAAGGAAGAAGGGATTGAAATTGGCAAGGAAGAAGTCAAGCTATCCTATTCGCAGATGATATGATCTTATACCTGAGTGATTCCAAAAACTCCACCACGAAGCTCCTGGAACTAATTGAGAAGTTCAGCAAGGTGGCAGGATACAAAATAAATGTGCAAAAATCAGAGGCCTTCCTATATGCCCAGAATGAAAGAAGGGAAAAAGCCTTGAGAGAAACAATCCCATTTACTATAGCCCCTAAAAAAATGAAATACCTTGGTATAAACCTAACCAAGGAGGTAAAAGACCTTTATAATGAAAACTTTAAAACCCTAAAGAAAGAAATAGCAGAAGACACCAGAAGGTGGAAAGACCTCCCATGTTCCTAGATTGGCAGAATCAACATTGTAAAAATGACCATCCTACCAAAGGCAATATACAAATTCAATACTATACCAATTAAAATCCCAAAGCAATTCTTCAAAGAAGTTGAACAAACAATCTCAAAATTCATATGGAGGCACAAAAGACCCAGGATAGCAAAGACAATCCTGAGTAACAAAAACACTGCTGGAGGTATTAACATACCAAACCTAAGTCTATACTACAAATCCATAGTTATAAAAACAGCCTGATACTGGCTCCAAAATAGACACACAGATCAATGGATAAGGGTTGAAGACTCAGATATAAGCCCACAAAATTACAGCCATTTGGTCTTTGACAAAGGGGCCCAAAGAATCCAATGGAAAAAAACAGCATCTTCAACAAATGGTGCTGGCAAAACTGGATCTCCACATGCAGAAGATTAAAGCTGGACCCATACTTGTCACCATGTACAAGACTTAATTCCAAATGGATCAAGGACCTCAATATAAGGCCAGAGACTACAAAAACCATAGTTGAAAGGATAGAGAACTCCCTCGAGCTGATTGGGCTGGGTAAACATTTCCTAAACAGACATCCAATGGCACAGTCACTGCTACCAACTCTCAACTGTTGGGATCTTGTGAAATTAAAGAGCTTCTGTTCAGATAAAGAGATTGTCACACAAGCTCAAAGGCAACCCACAGAATGGGAGAAAATCTTCACTAACCACATATCTGATAGAGCTCTACTGTCCAGAGTGCACAAAGAACTTAGAAAACTAAACACCAAGGAAACCAATGGCACAATTAAAATATGGGCCCTGGAACGTAACAGAAACTTTACCAGGGATGAAATTAAAATGTCTAACAAATATCTTAAAAAATGCTCCACTTCCTTAGCCATCATGGAAATGCAAATGAAAACTTCCCTGAGATATCATCTCACCCCGGTCAGGATGGCAAAAATCCACATTACAAACAACAGCAAATTTTGGAGAGGATGTGTAGAGAGGGGAACTCTCCTACATTGCTGGTGGGAATGCAGGCTCATACAGCCACTCTGGCGAGCCATCTGGAGATTCTTAAAGAAATTAAAGATTGAAATGCCATATGACCTCGCTATTCCACTTTTGGGAATAACCCCCCATACAGCAGAGGTTCACTTTGATAGCACAACCATGACCATGTTCATAGCAGCACTGTTTACAATAGCAAAGTCATGGAATCAACCCAAATGTCCAACAGTTGATGAGTGGATAAGGAAACTGTGGTACATCTATACAATGGAGTACTACTCAGCCATCAAAAGTGATGAATTACTGGAATTTGCCGGGAAATGGATGTCATTAGAAACAATTATATTAAGTGAAGTATCCCAGACCCAGAAAATTAAGCACTGTATGTACTCCCTAATTGGTGGCTTCTAGTACCAAACCCACCCAGCCCACCTTGAGATACTCATAGGTAAATCTATGTATTACCTACAATAATTGCAAGGATTATGAACAGGAGGGATGAGGTTGCAGGGCCACACGAGAAACAAGGAGAGAAGTGACCATGTTACGGTAGAGAAAATAGGCCTCCATCAAGGACTGCAAGTAAGTAATGTGACACCTGGTTAAGTTCACAGACGTTCATTCCTGATCATTTACAACTAAGGGGGTATGAACTCACCAGAAGGGGAGGGCGTATAATCTGGCAGATAAAAAGTAACCATTTTGCAAATGGGTGATAGACCCCTCCCTCACTGAGGTTTCCTACTTTTATTATATCTACCCTTGAATGTGCTCTTATAATAAGACTCCAGTTTAACAGCTTTCTGTCTCTGGCCAGGGGGTGACATACAGTGCCCAGCAGGATGGAGTGAAGGGCATTGCAGGAGCAGCAAAACTGCAAAAGAAAATCAATAAACCACAATCCAGAACTTCAGAGACCCTATATCAACCACCTAGAACTAGGCCAGCTTAGTCTCTCCCCATCCTGAAGCTCAGGGACATTTGTGGAAGAGGGAGCGGTAAGAGTGTAAGAGCAAAAGGAGGGGAGGAGCAATGATTTGCAAGATACTCCACACAAGTTAGGGCCGAAGCAATCATAATTGGACTTTGCATGCCCTGTGCAATGTCCATCACACTATTGACCTCACAAAGTCTAGCATCTGCTAAAGGCACCAAGATCCTTGAAGGCAAGGGATTGACAGCCACAGTAGTGTTCCTATGCTTAAGGGCAACACAGGAAAGGGTTCAGGGAAATGCCACTGGATCCTTGTATGTCCTCGGAGAGGAGGGCCCAGAGGAGAGTTAGGCATGCATTAGAAAGGACTCTCTGGGAATTGGGGCGGGAGGCACTGGGAGATGGGGAGGTACAGGTGAGGGGAGGGGTAGCAAAGGGGTTCAGGGGGAGGAAGAGGGAAGGAGGGAACTGGTGTACCTATTAAGTTTGTATGAGCTGAAATAATAATAAAAAAGTTATAAAAAATAAAAAAATAAAAGGTCTACTTTGCTTTACTGCCTAGTCTGTACTGCTTTACATTTACCCATTCACTTAAAGATGATTTGTTGACCACTGACAGTGTTCTACTCACTTGGATTTAGTAAGTTAGCTAAGCAATTGTATTTAAAATGTAATGGTACATTTCTTGTGCCAATGTGGTAAATGAGAAAGATAAAAATAATAATAATTTTTTTCAGTGTGAAGTCAATCATGTAGTGCTGGTTGTTTTGGAACTTGCTCTGTTGACCAGGCTGCGAAAATTCTTGGGGAAATCTCTTGATTTCCTTTTAAGTACTGGGATTTCAGGTTTGCACCAGGACAGGAAGACTAAGACAGTAGGAATCGGTTGGTGGTTCAACTCATGACTCCTCAGCTGGCACAGATTTCCTCATGGTCTTCTAAATCACAGTGCTCCTGGACAGTATAAGGAGTACATGTTTTTAGCAAAGTAATAAAAAGCGCAAACCCTGATAGAAAGATCATAGAGGCAGAATATTTTCATGGACACCCAGTAAGAATTCATTATCCTCTACAGTATAGGAGCCACCAGGATATTATAGAGTGAGGGAAATCCCTTTTTATACCTGATGGAGGACACAACAGAATATGTTGTGCAAGGCTTGTGCTTTGACTCAGCCACAGTCTAATTCTAACAGTTCCCTGGAACCTGGGATGTACAGCTTGATCTTTCTTTGTTACTTTATTTCAATGGAGGGTCAAGGATCCTTCAGAGACCACTCTTACATGGAAAACCTTACCAGGGGTTGTTCAGTCACCTCCTAGTCTACACACATTTGAAGGGACTCAGAAATAAAGACATAATGTTCCTTTTAAAAGGAGAGTGTCTCTGTATCTACTCTTGTTTTCAGCAGAGAGCAAAAAGCCCCCACATTTTGCCTTATGCTTATCCCATATTCCATGGTTATGCAGCTCAGGTCTCAGTGCCAGCCCTTCCTTGCCTTTCTGACACTCTCCAACATGGAACCTGAATGAGCGATTGCTCACCGTGAAAACAGGGGAGCTGAGTCTATGCCAGATGCTCAGGAAGATATCATTTCTCTCAGACTAGAAATCAGGTTGAGAGGCGGTATGTACAGATAAGATCACAGGATTCAAAGGACACTAGGTCAGATGACAGCATGGTGCCCTTACCTTTCACTATGATTGCTCAAGCACTAATAATAGCAAGTACCTTTGCAAAAATCATATTCATTACCAGTATAGACACTAACAGAATGCTGTATCGTTGGGCTTTGCTCTTAAAAACTTAAGGAAATTTTATGGCTCTGTGTTTTGTGGTTGATTTGAGAGTTTCAGGGCATGTTAACATGTTGACCTGGAGAAACTTTCATATCACTTTTGGCCTTGAACTCAGAGCACATATTGTTTATGCACTTAGATGAGCAATTAGGACTGTGTAACAATATTGCACTGGGTGGGATGGGGTAGGGGACTGACCAACTGTCTGTCCAGCAGTGTTCAAGTTCAGTCAGGAAAATCCATTGGAAAAACATTGGGAGTATAACTCAAGGGCTATAAGTACATGTATGAAGAGTACTCAGCATCAGTCACTTTAACTAACAAGACTCTGATGCATGGAATAGAAACAAGTGAACAAAAGTGATTTAAGTAGGTCAGGAAATTGGTTTACTACTACCACTTACTTTGGAATACAATCTCCCTTGCATCATATTCTCTGTTATATGTGGAATATAGTTATATGTGGAAGGGTGTTGTTGGTTGTTGAGACAACCTGAGGAGGCCTGAGAGATATCAAGAGAGATTCAAGCTCTATTGAACCCTCTTTTCCAGCAGAAATACTTAGTTATGCATGTCTCTTATCTTCATTTAAACTTACAAGTTTAGAGTGTGAAGACAGACTTTCAACATTAGATATTTGTCCTCCCAGTAAGGCTTTATGACATATGCCTCCTTTTTCTACTTTCAGTATTATTTTCCTTTGATCAAATTTTGAAGATTGGATGTGTGAACAGAGGCTCAGATCCTGCCATAACCCTGTTAATGGGGACAGAGTAGGAAATCTGACTCCACCATACCCTTGCCTTTTGCTTCAGAGGAAATGCAGTGGGCTCTCCTCATCCAGCAGGTTTATCCACTATGTGCTTCGCTCACTTATTGGGAAGGAACTTTTATCCTTGTGAGGACCACGTGTATAGTAATGCTTAGTGTAGACCCAGTGCTCCATCATCTCACATTGCCTCTCAGCATCCAATTCCCACTTCTATCCTGGAAGAGGAAGAAAGTGGCATGTAAAGGGACAGAGTTGGGAGTACAATCACTCTACATGGCAAGCCAGTTTGTTCCCTGTCAGAAAACAGATACTTGGTCCATGAAGTAGCTGCTGTTTGCCTATAGCCCTGTTAGTTCATTGAAACCAACACAGGTTCTAGCTGTTCTTGGGGCAAAGAATGGCAGGTAAATCTTTATGGTGTTAGCAGCATACCTCTATTCCTTTCTTCACACCAGTACCCACACACTGATCAGTTATATTTACTGGCTACACACCAGTCTCCACTGTTTGCTGTTTCCCCTGATGACAGGCACCTGTCCTGGATCTGAAACATGCCTGAAGTTCTGCAGAGCAGTCCCTAAGGTCCTGGGATGGAACTGAATCATGGAGTTTCTGAAGTGTTCCTGAGATGGATATCTGAGATCTAAAATGAATATCTCTCAGGCATCCTCAGGTTGTCTCAACAACCAACGACACCCTTCCACATATAACTATATGTGCCATAGAAACCCAGAGTTCCCCACCATGGGAATAACCTTCCCCATCACCTCAATCCATGCCAATCATGCTGTATACTCTAGCACCTGTCAGAACTGGGAAATCTGCATGCCCAAGGAGAGGTTTCTGGACACTCTGAGAGGGGGCTCAGGTCACTTGATTAGTGTTTTCATTATTATTATTATTATTATTATTTCTGCTCATACAAACTTAACAGGTACACCGGTCCCCTCCCTCCCTCCACCTCCCCCCAAACCCCTTGCTCCCCCCTCCCGTCTCACCTCCCTCCCCATACCCCAGTGCCTCCCCCCCCCGAATCCCCAGAGCATCCTTTACTGTGTATGCCAAACTCTCCTCTGGGTCCTCCTCTCTGATGAGGTGCAAGGACCCAGGGGCATTTCCCAAAACACTTTCCTGTGTTCCCCTTAAGCTTAGGAACACTACTGTGACAGTCGGTACCTAGCCTCCAAGGATCCTAGTGCCTTTAGTCCATGCTAGATTTTGTGGGATCAATAATGTGTTGGACATAGAGCAGGGCATGCAAAGTCCTATTATGATTGCTTGGGCCCTAACTTGTGTGGAGTATCTTGCATATCATTACTCTACCCATCCTTGTGCTCTTACAATTCTACCAACCCCTCTTTCACAAATTTCCCTAAGCTTCAGGATAGGGAGAGATTAGGCTGGCCCAGTTCCAGGTGGCTGATATAGAGTCTCTGATGTTCTGAATTATGGTTTGTTGATTTTTTTTTTGGTGTTGCTGCTCCTGCAATGCTCTTGGCTCCATCCTGATGGGTACTGGATTTCACCCCCTGGCCATAGATAAAAACTTGTTAAATTAGAGTCTTGTTATAAGAGTATATTCAGAGGTAGATGGAATAAAATTGGAGACCACGGTGAGAGAGGGGTCAATCACCCATTTGCAAAATAGTTACTTTCTATCAGGTAGCCTATATGCCCACCCTTCTGGAGAGATCATTCCCCATCAGTTGCATATGATCAGGAAGGAAAGTCTGTGAACTTAACCAGATGTCTCATTACTTACTTGCAGTCCTTGATGGTGGCCTATTTTCTCTGCTGTAACATAGTCCCCTTTCTCCTTGTTTCTGGTGGGGCCCTTCTTCCCCATCCCTCCTGTTTATAATCTTTACAATTACTGTAGGTATTACAGAGATTTGTCTTTTAGTGTCTCTAAGTGAGTTTGGTACTAGGATCCGCCTATTAGGGAGTACATACGGTACTTAATTTTCCATGTCTGGGATACTTCACTCAATATGATTATTTCTAATTCTATCCATTTACTGGCAAATTACATTAATTCATTATTTTTGATGGCTGAGTAGAATTCCATTGTATAAATGTACCACAGTTTCCTTATCCACTTGTCAACTGTTAGACATTTGGGCTGATTCCATGACTTTGCTATTGTAAACAGTGCTGTTATGAACGTGGTCGTGCTTGTGCTATCGAGGTGAACCTCTGCTGTATGGGGGGTTATTCCCAAAAGTGGAATAGCAGGGTCATAGGGCATTTCAATCTTTAATTTCTTTAAGAATTGCCAGACGGCTCGCCAGAGTGGTTGTATGAGCCTGCATTCCCACCAGCAATGTAGGAGAGTTCCCCTCTCTACACATCCTCTCCAGCAATTGGTGTTGTTTGTATTGTGGATTTTTGCCATCCTGACCGGGGTAAGATGATATCTCAGGGAAGTTTGATTTGCATTTCCGTGATGGCAAAGGATGTGGAGCATTTTTTAAGACATTTGTTAGACATTTTAATTTCGTCCTTGGTAAAGTTTCTTTTAAGTTCCAAGGCCCATTTTTTAATTGGCCCTTTGTTTCCTTGGTGTTTAGTTTTCTAAGTTCTTTGTGCACTCTGGATAATAGAGCTCTATCAGATATGTGGTTAGTGAAGATTTTTTCCCATTGTGTGGGTGGCCATTGTGCTTGAGTTACAGTCTCTTTATCTGAACAGAAGCTCTTTAATTTCACAAGATCCCATCTGTTGAGTGTTGGTTATAGTGACTGTGCTATTGGATGTCCATTTAGGAACCGTTGGCCTAGCCCAATCAGCTCGAGGGAGTTCCCTATCCTTTCAATTATGGTTTTTATAGTCTCTGGCCTTATATCGAGGTCCTTGATCCATTTGGAATTAATTCTTGTACATGGTGACAAGTACAGGTTCTGTTTTAATCTTCTGCATGTGGATATCCAATTTTGCCAGCACCATTTGTTGAAGATGCTGTTTCTTTTCCATTGGATATTTTGGGTCCCTTTATCAAAGATCAAATGGATTTAGTTCTGTGGACTTATATGTGGCTTGTCAACCCTTATCCATTGATCTGTGTGTCTATTTTGGAGCCAGTACAAGGATGTTTTTATAACTATGGATCTGTAGTATAGACTTAGGTTTGGTATTGTGATACCTCCAGCCATGTTTTTGTTACTCAGGATTGTCCTTGCTATCCTGTGTCTTTTGTGCCTCCATATGAATTTTGAGATTGTTTGGTCAACTTCAAAGAATTGCTTTGGGATTTTAATTGGTATAGCATTGTATCTATATATTGTGTTTGGTAGGATGGTCATTTTTATGATGTTGATTCTGCCAATCCAGGAACATGGGAGGTCTTTCCACCTTCTGGTGTATTCTGCAATTTCTTTCCGTAGGGGTTTAAAGTTTTCATCATAAAGGTCTCTTACTTCCTTGGTTACATTTATACCCGGGTATTTCAATTTTTTAGGGGCTATAGTAAATGGGATTGTTTCTCTCAGGGCTTTTTCACTTCTTTCATTCTGGGAATATAGGAAGGCCAATGATTTTTGCACTTTATTTGTATCCTGCCACCCTGCTGAACTTCTCAATTAGTTCCAGGAGCTTCCTGGTGGAGTTTTTGAGATCACTCAGATATAAGATCATGTCATCTGCAAATAGAGATAACTTGACTTCTTCCTTGCCGATTTGAATCCCTCTTATGTCCCTTTCTTGTCTTATGGCTTCAGCTAAGACTTCAAGTACAATATTGAATAGAAGTGGACAGCCTTGTCTAGTTCCTGATCGAAGTGGGAATGCTTCAAGTTTTTCCCCATTGAGTATAATCCTTGCTGTTGGCTTATTGTATACAGCTTTTATTATATTGATAAAGGTTCCTTCCATTCCAACCTTCTCTAGGGTTTTGATCATAAAAGCCTGTTGGATCTTGTCAAAAGCTTTTTCTGCATCTATTGAGAGTATCATGTGTTCTTGGACTTTGGACTGGTTTATATGATGAATTACATTTATTGATTTGTGTATGTTGAACCAACCTTGTGTGCCTGGGATAAAGACTACTTGATCCCCGTGGATGATCTTTTTGATATGTTTTTGAATCTGATTTGCTAGGACTTTATTTAGAATATTTTCATCTGTGTTCATCAAAGAGATTGGCCTATAGTTTTCTTTTTAAATGAATCTTTATTGGGTTTTGGGATTATGACGATATTAGGTTCATAGAAAGAATTTGGTAGTGTTCCTTCCTTTGCTACTTGATGGAACAGTTTAAGGAGTATTGGTGTTATTACCTCCTTCAATGTCTGGTAGAACTCTGTGCTGAATCCATCTGGTCCAGGACATTTTTTGGTGGGAAGATTAGAGATTATTTCCTCAATTTCCTCATATGTTTTAGGACTACTTAAATAATTCACAACTTCCTGATCCAATTTAGGTAGGTTGTGTTTACTTAAAAATTCATCCATCTCTTTTGTGTTGTCAAATTTCACTGAGTATAAGTTTTTGATATATGATGTTATAATTTTCTGGATTTCTTGGATATCAGTAGTGAAACCTCCATTTTCATTTCTAATTTTGTTAATTTGTGTTTTCTCTCTCTTGCTTTTGGTTAATTTAGCTAGAGGTGTATCAATCTTATTGATTTTTTCAAAGAACCTGCTTTTTGACGGGTTGATTCTCTGTATCATTTTCCTAATCTCAATTTTGGATATTTCTCCCCTTATTTTGCTAATCTCCTCCCTTCTACTGCTTTTGGGATCAGATTGCTCTAGTGTCTCTAAAGCTTTAAGCTGCATTGTTAAATTATTTATTTCTGATGTTTCCATTTTTTTGATGTAGGCATTAAGAGCTATGAACTTACCTCTTAGGACAGCTTTCATTGTGTCCCAGAGATTTTGGTAAGTTGTATTTTCATTATCGCTCACTTTCAGGAAATCTTGAATTTCCTTTTTAATTTCTTCCTGAATCCAGTTCTCATTCAGCATCATATTGTTAAGTTTCCAGGAGTTAGTGTATTTTCTGTTGTTTATTGTGTTGTGGATGTCAAGCTTTAGGCCGTGGTGGTCTGATAAGTTACAGGCTAGAATTTCAACTTTCCTGTATATGTGTAGATTCGTTTTGTGGCCCAATATGTGATCTGTTTTCGAGAATGTTCTGTGTGCTGCTGAGAAAAAAATGTGTATTCTTTGGTGCGTGGATGAAAAGTTCGATACAAATCTGTAAGGTCCATTTCTTTAAGGGTTTGATTAAGGTCCAAAGTGTCTCTGTTAAGCTTTTGACCTGTTGATCTATTCCATGTTGAGAGGGCGGTATTGAAGTCCCCAAGAATTATCGTTCTGGGATTGATTTCTTGCATTAGATGTTGTAGTGTTTGCTTAATGAATGTGGGGGGGGCCCTTATTGGGTGCATATATGTTCAGCATTGTGAAGTCTTCCTGGTGAATTGTACCTGTGACTAAAATGTAGTATCCATCTGTGTCTCTTATGATTTTTTTTGGTTTGAGGTCCACTTTGTCCAATAGCACAATGGCTATACTTGCCTGTTTTTTGGTCCCATTAGCTTGCAGAATTTTTGACCAGCCTTTTATTTTTAGGATGTGCCTATCTTTTATGGTGAGATGGGTTTCCTGCAGGCAGCAGATTGATGGATTGTGATTTTTTAATCCAAGTTTGTAATCTGTGTCTCTTGATTGGTGAGTTAATTCCATTAACATTTAATGTTATATTGGAGAAACTATTTTTAATTCAGGACATTTATTATGTTTCGTAGCTTTTGTAAGTGTATTGTTTCACTTTTAGGTTTTGGTAGTATTATACTTCCCTTCTGTTCTCTTGGATATGCCTGTTATTTTCTTCAAGCTTGAGTATCATTTCTAGCATTTTTTGAAGGCCTGGTTTGGAAGACATATAAGCCTTCAAGTTTTCTTTGTGCTGGAAAACTTTTCTTTCTCCCTCAATCATGACGGATTTTTTTGCGGGGTATATCAGCCTGGGTTGACATTTTTTCTTATTCAGTTCTTGAAATATGTCTCTCCAAGCTCTTCTTGCTTTTACTGTTTCCATTGAGAAGTCATTTCTTATTTTAATAGGTTCACCTTTAAAAGTGACTTCTTTTTTTTTTCTCTTGAGGCTCTCAGCACCATTTCTTTATCTTGAATGTGGAGTGTTTTAAATATTATTTGCCATGGTGAGTTTCTATTTTGGTCATATCTGTTTGGGGTGCGGAATGCCTCTTGTATATGGATGGACCTCTCTTTTTTTAGATGAGGAAAGTTTTCCATGATGATAGTTTGAAAAATTTCCTCAGGTGTGTTATTTTGGGATTTTTGTTCTGGTATTCCATGAATATGCATGTTTGGCTTTTTCAGGGTGTCCCATAACTCTTGAATATTTCTCTTGAGTATCTTTTTGGCTTTAGCAACCTCTTCCATTGAGCTGGTTAATACTCTCACTTTGTCTTCAAGATCTGAAATTCTACTTTCTGCTTCATTGATTCTGCTGATAAGACTCTCTGTTGTGTTCTGAGTTAAAGATAACTTGTCTTTTAGTTCAGTTTTAAACTCTGGTTGAGTCTGTTTTAACTGCTCTATACCCATTTTTGTTTTTTGTACTGTTTTTCTCAACTCCTCCAAGTGTCTGTTGTGTTCCTCTTTAAAGTGATTGATGCAGTTATTTAATTCCTCCGGGATTTCCTCTTTCATAGTATTGAACATGGTAATGATCATGTTTTGAAAGTCGTTATCCTGGGTCAGGCTTTCTTGGCTGTTTTCTGTGGGTTTGTTCTGGTTGGAGTCTATCATTATGGTCTTAATTCCTTCAGTGGGAGATTTGTTTTCTTGGGTGTTGTTTCTCATTGTTTTGCACTTTGACTTGGGCATTGTCATTTTAACTCTTAAGACCTTCTTTCACTTTCTGTGCATTTTTCACTGAACTGAATTATTTGGCCTGAGTTTTGGGGTTGTGGAGGAGCTTACCTAGGTCTCTATGAGTCCGCATCCCGGGCGGGTGGGGAAAGGGAGGATGTGGTGGTGGCGGCTGGGCACTCTTTTAGCTGGGGTGTGGCCCAGGGGGTCCTCCCTGGCCAGGCACCGGCTTCCGCTGACTGATGGGAGGAGCTGCATCCTGGGATTTGGGGTTTGGGGGGGCTTACCTAGGTCGCAGTGAGTCCGGGTTGGACTGTGGGCATCCCGGGCGGGTGGGGAAAGGGCAGTTTTCTTATCTTAGACAATTTATGCCATGAATTATTGTAAGGTATAAAACATTTGATTGTGATTTGTTGTTTGTTTAGTTTATGACAGTTATGACCCTTTATCCTTAAATTACTGAACCAAACTATATTAGACTCTAGGCAAAGTCCAGTAGATTTCATCTTGTCATGAGTGAAGGAAAAATGACAAGGATGATTGTCCACTCCTTTCCACTGGCTCTTATTCTTCCTGTTTCACCCTCTTTCTCCAATGTTCCTGTCATTGGTATACTTTCTGCTGATGTAAGACAACACTCAAACTCATGCAACTTAAGGGAGAAAAGGGAGATTTATTTGTTTTTCTTTTCCAGAGGGGAGGTACATTCAAATGTGGAGGAAAAAGCATGACTGACTGCCCCAAGCAGTAGGCACCTTAAGTCATTTCCATCATGGAGGCTGAAAGACCAAACTACAAATCCTGAAGCACGGTGGGGCTGACTAGCTTCAGTGACCACCCCATGTGACATGCCTTTCTCCACTTCCTTAAAGTGCCTTGACATTCCTAGACACTGACCACAGTTAAGGATTCAAACGAATGTTCCTGTGGGGGACAACTGAAACTATGACAGTTCCTTAAACCCTGGAAAGAATGATAAAATAGGGACCTAAAGATAAACATTGTTGCAGTGTGCAATGTTACAGTTACCTCTTCTCAGGATCTTCTCTAATGGTTTAAGTCTCGTTGGTAATCATTGTCCATTGTGAGAACTCCCCCATACAGCCCACTACTACAGTGTGTATCCATGGCCCTAGCAGCAAACTACTTCCTGAATGCTTGTCTTTCAATCCATGGACTACTGAAGCTCTGAAGACTTCCACTAAGAAACCTCTTTTTGTCAATGAATTGTATACAATACAGAGAACCACAATGACTATGTGCACAAAGTGAGTGACTGTCAAAAGTAGGACCTGTTAATTTCTCTTTACAAGACTTAAAGCAACACACAGAACACAGAACAGAAAGAATGACAGTGATGGGAGGCAGGATTATACTGTCTTCAAACAGTTTTCATTTCTTTTGAATATACAGAAGGAGAGTTGTTGTGCTCTGGGCTTCATTTCGAAAGATACCTAGACAGTGGTTGCCAACAGAGAGACTTAAACCATCTGAGAGATCTTGAGAACAGGGAACTGTACAGTGTTTATCTATGAGTCCACATTTTATTATTCTTTCCACAGTTTAGGCTTTCTTTTCCCTCTTTGGCTTTGCTGTTTAGTATTAAAAACTTTCATATACCAACAAAATGAAATTATGTCCCACCCCTCTTCTCTTTTCCTCATTTCCTGTCTCCCTTGTCTTTACCAGTGAAGCCATGTCCCTCCTACCCTCATGTTCCTCTGCATGTATGACTCAAAGTGTTCCCTTGGGGGTGCCTGTGCTCTTAAGGTACCAGTTCTCTGTGGGAGTGTATTTGGGAAAACTCACAGGAGGGCAAGGTCCTTTCTTTGTCCAGCACTTGCCCCTGACATGCTTTGTGAGTGTAGTCATTGCCCCTGAGATCCTTGCTGGTTCATGGAAGAATGTTGATGTGTCAGGAATTGTATAAAATGGGTGCACATGTTTTGCTTTTCGAAATATTTTTAAAGGTAGAAAAGGAAGATTTATTCAGCTTATGGTTCCAGAGGAGAGATGCAGTCCTTAATGATGGAAAAGCATGGCAGGCAAAGAAAGCTGGAGAAGGCTTAATTCACTGCAGATATCTTGAAGACTGAGAACTGCTGCTGCAAGCTCAAGAGCAGAACCACTCACTCCAGCACTCCAGCAGGGCAGGGCTAATCAACCTCCAGGCCTATCTGTTATGACTACTTTCCTCCCATGAAGCTCCACCTCCTAAAACTGCCATGACTTTCCCAAACAACTAAAGATTCAAACACATGAGCCTGTGGGGAACATGTGTTCTGCTTTTTAATACAAGGTCTCACAGACACCAGCTCACTGTATAAGGAAGGATGACAGTGTTACATTTTCCTCCTGACGGTTGGGACTGCAGGCATGCAGCATGACACCAATTTATATGGTTTGTATTTCAATATAATTTCAAGTTTCAAATGAATAATAAAGCTTAAATGAATGCATCACTGTATACTTCTTTTTAAGGATGATGTGTCTGCATTCAATATGTGGGTGCTCCCATTCTATATTAATTTTACTACTGTTGCTATTCATTTATTCACAGGGTGTTACTATGTAGCACAGACAGGACTGGAAACCACAAGGATGATCAGGGAGGTTTCATACTTGCCATCTCTACCATCTATGACTACCAGTTGGGAGATTCCAGGCATGAGGCCCAACAGTCTGCCAAATTAATTCGCAGATATTCTCAAGGAATGTCATCAAATAACTGGTTACCTTGGGCTTCCCCAAATAAATAGTAGAGGAGACTAGTTTAAACAACATCAATATATTTTTCACTCTTCTGCAGACCAAAGAGTGAGATAAAATTGTAGTGTGGTGTGGTTCTGGGGCAGGTCATCTTTGGGTTTTCCAAGTGCCATCAGAGTTGAGGTTTTATGGATCTTTTTATGATGAAGACAGTAATCTCACCCAGATGGTTCCACTCTCATGACTTCTAATAATGCCACCTTCCAAAGAGACATTCTTCACCAATTATCACATAGGCTGACATGAACTCAGTCAAAAAAGGAAAAAGCACCTATTTAAGTAGATAATGATGAGTGCTGCCTACAATACACTGAGAGAAAACATCAATCTCAAAAACACTATAATGAGGATATGAGATATTTCTTCTTTTTATATTTTATTTAGTGTGTGTGTGTGTGTGTGTGTGTGTGTGTGTGTGTGTGTGTTAGAGGGCACTGTGTGTCCCTGTGGAGGACAAAAGTTGACTTCGGGAATCATCCTGGATTGCTTATACTTCTTTCTTGCTTTGCTCTGGGATTTTCTTGGCTTGGGCACCAGAAGTACAGGCCACTGGAGTTTCTGCCTGGCGTTTTTACCTGAGACCTGGGATTCCAAATCATAACCTTCTGCTTATGAGATGGTCTTAACCCCTGTGCCATCTTTCTGGCCTGAGATATTTCTTCTTGAATGGCCACCAGGGCAACAGGCCCATCAAAACTCACCCAGCTGGAGATGGATATTTCAGATGCTTATTTGATATGATTACTCAGGTTATAAGTATGTAACATGTGCAGCAGTATGAAAACCTCACATTCACTATAACACATATAAAATTTTTAATATATTTTTATTATTATTTCAGCTCATACAAACTTAATAGGTACACCAGTTCCCTCCCTCCCTCCTCCTCCCCCCCGAACCCCCTGCTCCCCCTCCCCTCACCCTACCACCCCATCCCCCCGTGCCTCCCACCCCAATTCCCAGAGTCCTTTCTTGTGCATGTCTGACTCTCCTCTGGGCCCTCCTCTCCGATGACGTACAAGGACCCAGTGGCATTTCCCTGAACCCTTTCCTGTGTTCCCCTTAAGCATAGGAACACTACTGTGGCTGTCAATCCCTTGCCTCCAAGGATCTTGGTGCCTTTAGCAGATGCTACACTTTGTGAGGTCAATAGTGTGTTGGACATTGCGCCGGGCATGCAATGTCCAATTATGATTGCTTCGGCCCTAACTTGTGTGGAGTATCTTGCAAATCATTGCTCCTCCCATCCTTTTGCTCTTACACTCTTACCACCCCCTCTTCCGCAAATGTCCCTGAGCTTCAGGACGGGGAGAGATTAGACTGGCCTAGTTCTAGGTGGTTGATATAGAGTCTCTGAAGTTCTGGATTGTGGTTTATTGATTTTCTTTTGCAGTTTTGTTGCTCCTGCAATGCCCTTCACTCCATTGTGATGGGCACTGTATGTCACCCCCTGGCCAGAGACAGAAAGCTGTTAAACTGGAGTCTTATTATAAGAGCACATTCAAGGTTAGATGTAATACTTATACCCAAAAGTGGAATCGCAGGGTCATATGGCATTTGGCAATGGGAGGGGTCAATCACCCATTTGCAAAATGGTTACTTTTTAATCTGCCGGACTATATGCCCTCCCCTTCTGGTGAGTTCATACCCCCTTAGTTGTAAATGATCAGGAACGAATGTCTGTGAACTTACCTAGGTGTCACATTACTTTCTTGCAGTCCTTGATGGAGGCCTATTTTCTCTATTGTAACATGGTCACTTCTCTCCTTGTTTCTGGTGTGGCCCTCTAAACCCATCCCTCCTGTTCATAATCCTGCAATTACTGTAGGTAATACATAGATTTACCTATGAGTGTCTCAAGGTTGGCTGGGTGGGTTTGGTATTAGGAACCACCTATTAGGGAGTACATACGGCGCTTAATTTTCTGGGTCTGGGATACTTCACTTAATATAATTGTTTCTAATGACATCCATTTCCCGGCAAATTCCAGTAATTCATCATTTTTGATGGCTGAGTAGTACTCCATTGTATAGATGTACCACAGTTTCCTTATCCACTCGTCAACTGTTGGACATTTGGATTGATTCCATGTCTTTGCTGTTGTAAACAGTACCACATATAAAATTAACGTGTGTATGATATTGAGTCAGAAGTTTAAATATAATTCTTTTGATTGATTAATCTATTGTTCTTCAGTATATAGAAATACAACTGAGTTTTACCATATTAGGCTTTGTACCTATGCTGATTTTAATATCATGTGAATCAGGAAGTCGATGAGGAATATATTTAGCATTCAAGTGTGTGGATATGAACAAGAGCTAGGGCAGACAACTGAATTCATACATTATGTTTGACGATATATTTTCTTTCAACTATTTAGAAAATCTTGCTTTTTTGTTTCATTTTTGCATTCTGACATATATAGTGTAATATACAATAGTTTTCCAACACCTCTTCCTTGCTTTTTCCAGGTTTGGTTGCGTCTGCCTTTTCTTGTTGTTCTAATTGATCAAGTGAAGAGATTTCCATGTCATTTATCTGTTTTGAATGTCAGTGACCTAGAACATCAATTATTTAATTTTATTTATTTTTATTCTTTGCATATATAATTGTCCACATATGTCTCTTTGAGTATGTCTGTGTGTATCAGATGGCACTTTGTTTGCTTGTGGAGGCCCAGTGATGACTTCAGGAATCATTCTGAATTGTTCCACCTCCTATTTGCTTGGCTGTGGATTTTCCCAAGCTTTGCCTTCTAGGACTGGAAGTACAGGCTGTTGCCACTTCTACCTGGCAGCAAGCTATAGTAGGTTGGGCTTCTGGTTTCTCCTAAGGATATTTGCAGTCCAAGGTCGCTGCTCCCTGTGCTGATTAGAGCAATCTGCTCATCAGCTCAGGATCACTTGGTTCTGTGTGCATAACAACCTTAGTAGCCTCAGAGGGAGGTTGAGTCAAGGCAGTTTGCTGTCTTGCAAATGCAGAATTGAGACTAAGAAGGTGGAGCTTCTGGCTCACAGTGTACATAGGAAGCATTTTCCAGTCTCCCATTTGAATACTGGTGTTTATTTTACTTGCTGTAAGGTTTTCTCCATGGATGAGCCTCGAAGATCTGCAGCGACTTGAAAGAAGCCTTAGCAGGCATCAGCTGAGCAGTGTATAATATAGATCAATATAAGGTAATTAATTCAGGTGTCTGCATCCCTTGACACAATTCTATATGCTGCTTTAAACTTGGTCACATCCCATGGGGGACTCCTGCTCCTCAGGTAAGGCCCCTAGATCATGCCCCAGGCTCCAGGTCACCCAATAGTCCAACCAACCAGCCTGAGCAGCAGGAAGTTTGCTCTCATGCTGGGGAAGGGCTCTAGGCCATGTCTCAGGTCCCAGGTGATCTGCATAGCAAATTAGACACATTGCCTTTTTGCCCCAGACCAGGACTAGGGCGGACTCCATGCTCCTCAGAATTCAAAAGAGTCCAGAGAAAACCCAAGTAAAGCTCTAGGGGACAAATGGCATACATCTGAAGTCCTCAAAAATCATCCCATCACATGGGAGAGATTCTTCACATGTATCTCCAAGGTAAGCGAACCCTTTTTACCTTGTTCCTTTCAATTATTAGTCACTGTAGTTTAACTTTTCCATCTAGCCACCCCAAAATGCATACAACTTCAGGGACTATACCATTCACCCTCACATATCACCAAAGTATTAAACCGAAAAAGTGCACTACCATACTAATCTTCACTCCTTGTCTATTAACACTGACTTAATTGATGTACTAACAGTCTAATAGCCTCATCTAGGAAACCACACCAATACCAGACAAGCGTACCCAACTCCAAGGCAAACACTAGTTATAAGTGCTCAAGAGTAGTAGCAACAACTAATTCAGTTCAGTCAAAAACACACAGAAACAAAAAGAAAGTCTTAAGAGATGAAACGACACTGCCTTGGTCACAGCCCACATCCACAAGAAACAAAAATGAAGACAACAAATCTTCAACCAAAAGAATTAACCCCATAATGATAGATTACAACCAGAACAAACTCACAGAAAATGGCTAAGAAAGCCACACCCAAGAGAATGATTTTGAAAGCCTGATCTTTACCATGATCAATACTATGAAAGGGGAAATCTGGGAGGAATTAAATAACCACATCAACCACTTTGAACAGGAACACAACAGACACTTGGAGGAGATGATGATAAAAACAGTTGAAGAAACAAAAATAGGCATAGAGCAGTTAAAACAATCTCAAGCAGTGTTTAAAACTGAACTAAAAGATAAGCTATCTTCAAACCAAAACTCAAGAGAGTCTTAGCAGCAGAAATAATGAAGCAGAAAATAGAATACCAGATCTTGAAGACAAAGTGGAAGAACTAACCAGCTCATTGGAAGAAGTTGTTAAAGGCAAAAAGATACTTGAGAGGAATACTCAAGAATTATAGGACAACTTGGGGGCTGGAGAGGTAACTCAGGAGTTAAGTCTCTGCCTTGCAGGAGGAAGGTCCTGAGTTTGGATCCTAGACCTCACGTATAGATGCCGGGTGGAAGCAGGGGCGTCCTGCATTTCTGGTCCTGGTAAGGCGGAGCCTGTGAATCCCGGGGCAGAGTAAACAAGAAGGTGGAGGCAGTCCATGGTGGTTCCCGAATTTGCCTGTGGTTCTACACACACAGACACATGCACACACACATACATACACACATGTGCATATGCACAATTGAATAAAAATTAAAAAAAAAGAATTATAGGACAACTTGAAGAAGCCTAACATGCGCGTTAATGGAATACCAGAACAAGAATCTAAAAATATCACACCTGAGGAAATTTTTCATATTATCATAAAGGAAAACTTTCCTCATCTAAAGAAAGAGAGGCCTATCCAAATACAAGAGGCATTCTACACTCCAAAGAGATATGACCAAAATAGAAATATTCCATGGCAAATTATAGTCAAAACATTCCACATACAAGACAAAGAAAAGGTACTGAGAGCTTCAAGGGGAAAAAAGTCACTTTTAAATTTAAATCTGGTAAATAACAAATGATTTTTCAATGGGAACAGTAAAAGCAAGAAGAGCTTGGCAAGAAATACTTCAAGCATTGCATGAGGAAAAATGTCAACCCAGGCTGATATACCCAGCAAAACTATTAGTCATGATCGAGGGTAAAAAGAAAATCTTTCGGCACAAAGACAGCTTGAAGGCTTATACGTCTACTAAACTAGGCCTTCAAAACATGCTAGAACAGATACTCAAGCTTGAAGACAAGAACAAATATCTCCAAGAGGACAGAAGGAAAGTATAATACCACCAAAACCTAAAAGGCAAATAATACACTTATGAAAGCCACTAAACACAAAACGTATAAGGAATTAAAAGTAATTTCTCCATTATAACACTAAATGCCAATGGAATTAACTCACCAAACAAAAGACACAGATTACAAACTTGTATTAGCAATCACAACCCATCCATCTGCTGCCTTCAGGAAACACATCTCACCACAAAAGATAGGCACGATCTAAAAGCAAAAGCCTGGTCAGAAATTCTGCAAGCTTAAGGAATCAGGAAACAAGAAGGGGTAGCTATTATGCTATCTGACAAAGTGGACTTCAAACCAAAAAATATCATAAGAGACACAGAAGGATACTACATTTTAGTCACAGGTACAATTCACCAAGAAAACTTCACAATCCTGAACATCTATGCACCTAATATTGGCTCCTCTACATTCATTAAGCATATGCTACAATGTCTAAAGCAAAAAATCAACCCCAAAGAAAAAATCTTGGGGATTTCAATGCTGCCCTCTCAACGTGGGATAGATCAAGTGGTCAAAAACTTAATAAACAAACACCTATCCTATTCCATCTACCTTTGAATCTATGCTTATATTAACACTCCATTTAAACAGCCTTTTATCTTTGGTTAGGAGGTGACCTCCAATATTAATCAGGATGGAGCCAAGGGCAATGCAGGTAAAGCAAAACTGAAAACAACAACCAAACATAAATCAGAACATCAGAGACCCTATATTAATCACCTGGAACCAGACCAGCCAAGTCTTTTCCCATACTAAAGCTCAGGGAAATTTGCAGAAGAGGGGCCTTGCCCATAGGTGTGCATGCCAATTGTGTGGCTCCCTCTCTCCTGGATCTCATGCAAATTGCAGACCAGAAAATTATCTGCATAGCAGGAATAAAGGAGTGACAGTTTACAAAATAAATGTGCAAAAATCAGAGGCCTTCTTATACACCAAGGACGAAAAAAGTAAAAAAGTCCTAAGAGAAGCAATCCCATTTACTATGGCTGCTAAAAAAATGAAATACCTTAATATAAATTTAACCAAAGAAGTAAGAGACTTTATAATGAAAATGTTAAAACTCTAAAGAAAGAAATTGAAGAAGACACCAGAAAGTGGAAAGACATCCGTTGCTCCTGGAACAGCAGAATCAATATCATAAAAATGACCATCCTACCAAAAACAATATACAGATTCAGTGCTATGCCAATGAAAATTCCAAAGCAGTTCTTTAAAGAAATTGACCAAACAATCTCAAAATTCATATGGAAGCACAAAAGACCCAGGATAGGAAAAACAGTCATGATTAACAAAAACAATGCTGAAGGTATCACCATACCAAATCTTAATCTATACTACAAATCCATAGTAATAAAAATAGCCGGGTACTGGCTCCAAAATAGACAGGTAGATCAATGGATAAGGAACCCAGACACTAGCCCACACAATTACAGCCATTTGATCTTTGACAAAGGGGTCCAAAAAATCCAATGGAAAAAGAACAACGTCTTCCAAAAATAGTGCTGGCAAAACTGGATGTCCACATGCAGAAGATTAAAACGATCCGTACTTGTCACCATGTACAAAAATTAATTCCAAATGGATCAGGGACCTCAATATTAGGCCAGAGACTACAAAAATCCTAGTTGAAAGGATAGGGAACTTCCTCGAGCTCATTGGACTAAGCCAACAGTTCCTAAAAAGAAATCCAATAATACAGTCACTAGAACCAACACTCAACAAATGGGATCCTAGGAAATTAAAGGGCTTCTGTTCAGATAAAGAAATTGTAAATGGATTAAAAAAGCAATGCACAGAATGGGAGAAAAATCTTCACTAACCACATATCTGATAGAGTTCTATTATCCAGAGTGCACAAAGAACTTAGAAAACTGTACACCAAGGAAATAAATGGCGCAATTAAAATATGGGCTTCAAATCTCAAAAGAAACTTTTCCAGGGACAAAATTGAAATGTCTAACAAATATCTTAAAAACTGCTCCACATCCTTAGCCTTCAGAGAAATGCAAATCAAAACCTCTCTGAGATATCATCTCACCCTGGTCAGGATGGCAAAAATCCACAATACAAACAACACCAAATTCTGGAGAGGATGTGGAGAGAAAGGAACTCCCCTACATTGCCGGTGGGAATTCAGACTTATCAAACCACTCTGGTGATCAGTCTGGAGATATTTAAAAGGTTAAACATTGAAATGCCATACGACCCTGCTATTCTACTTCTGGGAATAATCTCCCGTAAAGCAAAAATTCACCTCAATGACACAAGCACAACTATGTTCATAGCAGCACTATTTACAACAGCAAAGTCATGGAATCAGGCCAAATGACCAACAATAGATGAGTGGATAAGGAAAATGTGGTACATTTATGCAATGAAATACTACTCAGCCATCAAAAATGATGAATTAATGAAATTTGTCAGGAAATGGATGGAATTAGAAAAAATTATACTGATTGTAAAGGTCTTTTACCTCCTTGGTTAGGTTTATACCAAGGTATTTCATTTTTTTAGGGGCTATAGTGAATGGGATTGTTTCTCTCATGGCTTTTTCACTTCTTTCATTCTGGGCATATAGGAAGAACCTCTGATTTTTGCACATTGATTTTGTATCCTGCCACCCTGCTGAACTTCTCAATTAGTTCCAGGAGCTTCCTGGTGGAGTTTTTGGGATCACTCAGGTATAAGATCATGTCATCTGCAAATAGGGATAGTTTGACTTCCTCCTTGCCGATTTGAATCCCTCTTATGTCCCTTTCATGTCTTATGGCTTCAGCTAAGACTTCAAGTGCAATATTGAATAGAAGTGGTGAGAGTGGACAGCCTTGTCTAGTTACTGATTGAAGTGGGAATGCTTCCAATTGTTCCCCATTGAGCATAATCCTTGCTGTGGGCTTGTTGTATACAGCTTTTATTATATTGATAAAAGTTCCTTCCATTCCTACTGTCTCTAACATTTTCATCATAAAAGGCTGTTGGATCTTGTCAAAAGCTTTTTCTGCATCTATCGAGAGTATCGTGTGGTCTTGGACTTTGGACTGGTTTACATGATGAATTACATTTATTGATTTTTGTATGTTGAACCAACTTTGTGTGCCTGGGACGAAGCCTACTTGGTCCCCGTGAATAATCTTTTTAATGTGTTTTTGAAACCGATTTGCTAAGACTTTGTTGAGAATCTTTGCGTCAGTGTTCATCAGAGAGATTGGCCTATAGTTTTCTTTTTTAAGTGAATCTTTATTAGGTTTTGGGATTAAAACGATATTAGCTTCATAGAAGGAATTTGATAGTATTCCTTCCTTTGCTATTTGATGGAACAGTTTAAGGAGTATTGGTGTTATTAACTCTTAAATGTCTGGTAGAAATCTGTGCTGAATCCATCTGGTCCAGGACATTTTTTGGTGGGAAGTTTTGAGATTACTTCCTCAATTTCCTCATATGTTATAGGACTATTTAAATAATTCACAACTTCCTGATTCAATTTAGGTAAGTTGTGTTTACTTAGGAATTCATCCATCTCTTTTGTGTTGTCAAATTTCACAGAGTATAAGTTTTTGAAATATGATGTTATAATTCTCTGGATTTCTTGGTTATCAGTAGTGATATTTCCATTTTCATTTCTAATTTTGTTGATTTGGGTTTTCTCTCTCTTGCTTTTGGTTAATTTAGCTAGGGGTGTATCAATCTTATTGATTTTTTCAAAGAACCAGCTTTTTGACTGGTTGATTTTTTCTATTGTTTTATTAATCTCGATTTCAGATATTTCTCCCCTTATTTTGCTAATCTCCTCTCTTCTACTACTTTTGGGATCAGATTGCTCTAGTTTCTCTAAAGCTTTAAGCTGCATTGTTATTTATTTCTGATGTTTCCATTTTTTTGATGTAGGCATTAAGAGGTATGAACTTACCTCTTAGAACAGCTTTCATTATGTCCCAGAGATTTTGGTAAGTTGTATTTTCATTATCATTCACTTTCAGGAAATCTTGTATTTCCTTTTTAATTTCTTCCTGAATCCAGTTCTCATTCAGCATCATATTGTTAAGTTTCCAGGAGTTAGTGTATTTTCTGTTGTTGGTTGTGTTGTGGATGTCCAGCTTTAGGCCGTGGTGGTCTGACAGGGCACAGGTTAGAATTTCAACTTTTTTGTATATGTGTAGATTCGTTTTGCGGCCCAGTATGTGATCTATTTTGGAGAAAGTTCCGTGTGCTGCTGAGAAAAATGTGTATTCTTTGGTGCGTGGGTGAAAAGTTCGATAGAGATCTGTAAGGTCCATTTCTTTAAGGGTTTGATTAAAGTCAAAAGTGTCTCTCTTAAGCTTTTGACCTGTTGATCTATCCCATGTTGAGAGGGCAGTGTTGAAGTCCCCAAGAATAAAGAAATAGCAGAAGACGCCAGAAGGTGGAAAGACCTCCCTTGTTCCTGGATTTGCAGAATCAACATCATAAAAATGACCATACCTCCAAAGGCAATATACAAATTCAATACTATACCAATTAAAATCCCAAAGCAATTCTTCAAAGAAGTTGAACAAACAATCTCAAAGTTCATATGGAGGCACAAAAGACCCAGGATAGCAAAGACAATCCTGAGTAACAAAAACACTGCTGGAGGTATTACCATACCACACCTAAGTCTGTATTACAAATCCATAGTTATAAAGACAGCCTGGTATTGGCTCCAAAATAGACACACAGAACAATGGATAAGGATTGAAGACCCAGATAGAAGCCCACAAAATTACAGCCATTTGGTCTTTGACAAAGGGGCCCAAAGAATCCAATGGAAAAAGAACAGCATCTTCAACAAATGGTGCTGGCAAAACTGGATCTCCACATACAGAAGATTAAAGCTGGACCCATACTTGTCACCATGTACAAGACTTAAATCCAAATGGATCAAGGACCTTGATATTAGGCCAGAGACTATAAAAACCATAGTTGAAAGGATAGGGAACTCCCTTGAGCTGATTGGGCTGGATAAACATTTCCTAAACAGACATCCAATGGCACAGTCACTGCTACCAACTCTCAACAGTTGGGATCTTGTGAAATTAAAGAGCTTTTGTTCAGATAAAGAGATTGTAACAGGAGCTCAAAGGCAACCCACAGAATGGGAGAAAATCTTCACTAACCACATATCTGATAGAACTCTATTATCCAGAGTGCACAAAGAACTTAGAAAACTAAACACCAAGGAAACCAATGGCCCAATGGGCCCTGGAACTTAAAACAAACTTTACCAGGGATGAAATTAAAATGTCTAACAAATATCTTAAAAAATGCTCCACTTCCTTAGCCATCAGGGAAATGCAAATCAAAACTTCCCTGAGATACCATCTTACCCCGGTCAGGATGGGCAAAAATCCACAATACAAACAACAGCAAATGTTGGAGAGGATGTGTAGAGAGGGGAACTCTCCTACATTGCTGGTGGGAATGCAGGCTCATACAGCCACTCTGGTGAGCCGTCTGGAGATTCTTAAAGAAATTGAAGATTGAAATGCCATATGACCCTGCTATTCCACTTTTGGGAATAACCCCCCATACAGAAGAGGTTCACCTTGATAGCACAAGCATGACCATGTTCATAGCAGCACTGTTTACAATAGCAAAGTCATGGAATCAACCCAAATGTCCATCAGCTGAGGAGTGGATAAGGAAACTGTGGTACATCTATACAATGGAGTACTACTCAGCCATCAAAAATGATGAATTACTGGAATTTGCTGGGAAATGGATGTCATTAGAAACAATTATATTAAGTGAAGTATCCCAGACACAGAAAATTAAGCACCATATGTACTCCCTAATAGGTGGCTCCTAGTACCAAACCCATCCAACCCATCTAGAGACACTCAAAGAAAAATCTCTTTAATACCTACAGTAATTGCAAGGATTATGAACAGGAGGGATGGGGTAGGGGGGCCACACCAGAAACAAGGAGAGAGGGGACCATGTTACAGCAGAGAAAACAGGCCTCCATCAAGGACTCAAATAAGTAATGAGACATCTGATTAACTTCACAGACTTTTGTTCCTGATCATTTACTACTGAGGGGGTATGCTCTCACTAGAAGAGGAGGGCATATAGTCTGGCAGATAAAAAGTAGCCATTTTGCAAATGGGTGATAGACCCATCCCTCACTGTGGTTTCCTACTTTTATTACATCTACCTTTGAATGTGCTCTTATAACAAGACTCTAGATTAACAGCTATTTGTCTCTGGCCAGGGGGTGACATACAATGCCCATCAGGATGGAGTGAAGGGCATTGCAGGAGCAGCAAAACTGCAAAAGAAAATCAACAAACCACAATCCAGAACTTCAGAGACTCTATATCAACCACCTAGAACTAGGCCAGCCTAATCTCTCCCCGTCCTGAAGCTCAGGGACATTTGCTGAAGAGGGGGTGGTTAGAGTGTAAGAGCAAAAGGATGGGAGGAGCAATGATTTGCAAGATACTCCACACAAGTTAGGGCCGAAGTAATCACAATTGGACTTTGCATGCCCTGCACAATGTCCAACACACTATTGACCTCACAAAGTCTAGCATCTGCTAAAGGCACCAAGATCCTTGGAGGCAAGGGATTGGCAGCCACAGCAGTGTTCCTATACTTAAGGGGAACACGGGAAAGGGTTGAAGGAATGGCCACTGGGTCATCGGAGAGGAGGGCTCAGAAGAGAATCAGGCATGCACAAGAAAGGACTCTCTGGGAATTGGGGGGGGAGGCAAGGGGGGATGGGAGGGAGGGGTGAGGAGAGGGGGAGCAGGGGGTTCGGAGGGAGGAGGAGGGAGGGAGGGAACTGGTGTACCTATTAAATTTGTATGAGCTGACATAATAATAAAAAAAATCAAAAAAAAAGAAAAAAATATATTGAGTAAAATATCCCAGACACAGAAAATTAAGCACCATATGTTCTCCCTAATAGGTGGATGCTAGTACCAATCCAACTTAGTGACATATTTAAAAATAAATCTCTGTAATACTTGCATTAATTGCAAAGACTATAAACAGGAGGGAAGGAGAAGGAGGGCCCCACTAGAAACAAGGAGATAGGGGATCATGCTACACCAGAGAAAATAGGTCATCAAATGTTGCAAGTATGTAGTGAGACATCTGTTTATGCTCACAGACTTTCCTTCCTGGTCACTTGCAGCTAAGGGATTTTGATTTCACCAGTCAAGGAGGGCATAGAGTCTGACAGATAGATGGTAACCATCCAAATGGGAGACCGAACTCTGCCCTCTCTGCAGTCTCCTACTCTTATTCCATCTACCTTTGAATCTACACTTATATTAACAATCCATTTAACCAGCCTTTTATCTCTGGTAGGAGGTGACTTCCAATACTAATCAGGATGGAGCCAAGGGCAGTGCAAGAAAAGCAAAAGTGAAAACAACAACCAACCATAAATCAGAACATCAGAGACCCTATATTAATCACCTGGAACCAGACCAGCCAAATCTCTCCCCATCTTAATGGTCAGGGAAATTTGCAGAAGAGGGGACGGTAGACGGTAGATTGTAAGAGCCTAAAAATGGGGAGGAGCAATGATACACAAGATACTCCACACAAGTTATGGCCGCAGTAGCCATAATTGGACTTTGCATGACCTGCACAATGACTGTCATGTCAACTAGCCCCCAAATTCTAGCATGGATCACAGGCACTGGGATCCTTAGAGGCAAGGAATTAACAGTCATAATAGTGTTCCCATACTAAAAGGGAGCACAAGAAAGGGCTCTGTGGAATCCCACTGAGTCCTTACACTTCATTGTAATGGAGGACGCAGAGGGAAGTTTGACTTTCACACTAATGGATGCTCCAGGGAATGGGAGAGGGGAAGAGGCTGGCACCGTGAGAAAGGGAGGGAGGGGATGAAAAGAAGGGGAGTGGGGGGCTGGATGCAAGGGGATTGGGGAGGGGTGGAGTGAGGGAGGGTACCTATTGAGTTTGTTTGATTGGGAAATAAATTGGCAAGGAAGAAGTCAAGATATCTCTATTTGCAGATGACATAATCGTACACCTGAGTAATTCTAAAAACTCCAACAGGGAACTCCTGGACCTAATACCTAAGTTCAGCAGAGTGGCAGGTTACAAAATAAATGTATAAAAATCGTGGCCTTCCTATACACCAAGGATGAAAAAAGTGAAAAAGTACTAAGAGAAGCAATCCCACTTACTATAGCCACTAAAAAATGGAAATACCTTAGTAGAAATCTGACCAAAGAAGTGAGAGATGTTATAATGAAAACTTTAAAACTCTAAAGAAATTACAGAAGACACCAGGCAGTAGAAAGACCTCCCTTGCTCCTGGATCAGCAGAATCAACATCATAAAAATGGCCACCTTAACAAAACCCATATACATATTAAACACTATACCAATGAAAGTCCCAAAGCAATTCCTTGAATTGACCAAATAATCTCAAAATTCATATGGAAGCACAAAAGGCCCAGGATAGCAAAAAAAAATCCAGAGTAACAAAAACAATGCTGGAGGTATCACTATACCAAATCGTAATCTACACTTCAAATCCATAGTAATAAAATCAACCTGGCACTGGCTCCAAAATAGGCAGGTAGATCAATGGATAAAGGTTGAAGATCCAGATATAAGCTCACACAATTACAGCCATTTATCTTTGACAAAGGGGTCCAAAAAATTCAATGGAAATAGAACAGCATCCTCAACAAATGATGATAGCAAAACTCAATGTCTAAATGCAGAAGTTTAAAACTTGGCCCTTACTTGTCATCAGGCAGAAAAATTAATTCCAAATGGATCAAAGATCTTAATATTAGGCTAGAGACTGTAAAAACCCTAGTTGAAAAGGTAGGAAATTCCCTCAAGCTGATGGGCTAGGCCAACAGTCTGTAAACAGAAATCTAATAGCTCAGTCACTAGAAACAACTGTCAACAAATGGGATCTTAGGAAATCAAATAGCTTCTATTCAGATAAAGAGATTATAAATGCACCAAAAAGGCAATGAACAGAATGGGAGAAAATCTTTACTAACGACATATCTGATAAAGCTCTATTATCCAGAGTGCACAAACAACTGAAAAAACTAAACAGCCAGGAGATAAATGGCCCAATTAAAAAATGGGCCTCAAAACTCAAAAGAAACTTTCCCAAGGACAAAATGGAAATGTCTAACAAATATATTAAAAATGCTCCACATCCCTAGCCAGAAGGGAAATGCAAATCAAAACCTCCCTGAGATATCATCTCACACAGGTCAGGATTGCAAAAATGCACAATACAAACAAAACCAAATGTTGGAGAGGATATGGAGAGAAGGGAACTCTCCTATATTGCTGGTGGGAATGCAGGCTTATACAACCACTCTGACAATTTCTAAAAAAGTTAAAGATAGAAATGCCATGTAATCCTGCTATACCACCACTGGGGATAATACCCTATAATGCAGCAATTCATTACAGTGTCACAAGTCCAATTGTGTTCACTGCAGCACTATTTACAATAGGAAAGTCATGGAATCAAACCAAATGCCCAACAGTTGATGAATGGATGATGAAAAATAGAATACTACTCAGCCATCAAAAAAGGTGAATTAATGAAATTTGCCAGGAAACGGATGGAATTAGAAAAAATTATATTGAGTGAAGTAACCCAGACACAGAAATTTAGATACCATATGTACTCCCTAATAAATGGATCCTATTCCAAACCTATTTCATGACATATTCAAAGGTAAATCTCTGTAATACCCACTGAAATGGTAAAGGATTATAAACAGGAGGGAAGGAGGACCTCAACAGAAAGGATATAGAGGATCATACTTCAGTAGAGAAAATAAGCCACTGTCAAGTATTGCATGTAAGTAATGAGACATTTGGTGCCGCTCACTCTCACTTCCCTTCCTGGTCACTTATGAATGAACAGGTTTGATCTCACCAATCAGGGAGGATATAGGGACTGGTAGATAGACAGTAACCATACTGCAAACAGGATACTGACACCCCCTCCCCCCCGTTGTGTCCTATTCCTGTACTTCCATCTAACTTTTAGTCTTGTCTTATATTAATACATCATTTAAACAGTCTTTTCTCTTTTGTTAGGAGATGACCTTTGATACCACTTAGGGTGCAGCCATGGACAGTGAAAGAAAAGCAAAACTGAAAACAACAACAAACCATAATTCAGAGCACCAAAAATTCTACATTATTCACCTGGAACGTGGCCAGTCAAAACTCTCCCCATCCTAAAACTCAGGGAACCTTGTGGAAGAGGGGGCAGTAAGAATGTAAGAGCCTATAGATAGAGAGGATCAACGATATGCAAGATACTCTGCTGCAGCAGCCAGAATTGGACTTCGCCTGACCTCCACAGTGGCTGACATGTAAACAAACCCCCAAAGTCTAGCATGGATCACAGGGGAGAAGGCCCCAGGAAGTAGGATCCTTAGAGACAAGGGATTAAACAATCATAATGGAGTTCCCATACTGATGCAGAGCCCAAGAAAGAGCTTTGAGCTATGGCATTGAATCCTAAACCCTCACTAGGGTAGAAGACTCAGAAGTTCTTTGTTAGCACAAAAGGATGCTCCAGTGGATGGGAGGGAGGAAGGGGGAATTACTGGAAGAGTGGGAAAGAGCAAGGGGGGTGAAAGGAAGGGGAAAGTGCAAGGCAGCACAACTGGGGAGGGGAGGGGAGAGGGAGAGGACAAGGGCACCTATTGAGCTTGTATAATTAGGAAATAAAATTTCAGAGAAAAAATTCAAGCAGCTACAGGTGAGTGAGCTTGTATCGGGGCTCTCCATTCTAATCCATGGATCAATGTATTTGTTTTTGTGCTAGTACCATGTTGTATTTATTACTAAGCCTCTGTACCATAGATTAAGATTTTAGGGTTATTTGGTACCTTTGATCCCTCCATAAAATTTTTGAGAGTGTTTTTTCCAATTCTGTGAAGAGTGGAGCTGGGATATTGATTGACACTACACTGAATCTGTACATTGTCTTTGGCAGAAAGGTTATTTTTATGGTATCAGTCCTATCAATCTTTGAGCACAGATCTTTCCATCTTCAAGTATCCTCTTTCACTTTTTCAGTAATGTAGTACAGTTTTCATTGTATAGATCTTTCACTTCCTCTGGTAGTTTTATTCCAAGTTGCTTCACTTTTTTGAATGTATAGTGAAAGTGATAAGTTACCTCATTTCCTTTTCAACTTGTTTGTCTCTGGTATAGAAGAAGGCCACTGATTTTTGAATGTTGATTTTGTAGCCTGCCCTTTACTGAAAGTAAAGTTCTCTCTTAAAGCATCCTAAATACTAAATATATGTACATAAACTTGCAGTATTTGTTCACATTCCTACATTTAATATGAATAAAATTCCTTTCTATTCATCAGTTTGTGTTCAGCTGTGGGACACCTGGGAATTGATGGCATGAAATGAACCAAATGCTGCACAATTATCCCTGCTCATGGGTCTGACTAAATACTGAAGAACAACAGATTGGATCCAATACACTGCAGAAATAACTCCAGTATTGAACTATTATCACAATCTTAGGGTCCCACGACATAACTTAGTAAGTGTTGGCTCCTGAGCAATATCTAAGCAAAAGCATTAAATTCTCATGAGCCACGTGAAGGTAGATATAGAGACCAGCATCTGCATATTGTCCTCTGACCTTCACACAAGTTCCATTGCATGCATGCACCCACACACAACACCACAAAAACATGTCTGATTCATTAAAACATTTCACATTTCAGAATGTGAATCAAAGTTTTTGAACATTAATATGTAGAACAGAATGTCATTTTCAATACGTAGTTGGCGTTTCTCTTGATGATGGTAATACAACTGGACAATATGTTCACTCTCTCTTCTGATGGTCTAGAGGTGTCAAATTCATTAAGCAAAGTACATCCCTGAAAGACAAGAAAGCAGTTTCAGAAACCTTACCAAAAATTTTGTAGGGTGCTGCAGTTAGCTTACATGATGCTGATAAAAGCATGACAGAACTGCTTAAGAGAACAAGAGATGCATTCTCTTAGGACAGTGCTTGCCAGAAGAGCTCACACCAATACCAGTACCTAGGTAACTGACTACATCATCTCCAAATAACAGCTGAGAAAGGGATGCTCAATATGCCTGGCCAAATACATTCGTGGATTCCCCCTTTCTCACAGAGTTCCCTCCACTTTATTCCCACGCATAAAGTCTAGTCCCACCCATTATGGGCTGGACATTCCCCATCAACTAGACAATCTCCTGCAGGTTTACTCTAGGCTTAACTCAGCTATCAGGTCTCTATAAATGTGGCCAGAGCTCAAACCTTCAACCATCAAGTTGACACCTGCAAGTAACTATGACACAGTTGAACATGGATGTTTCCTTTTTGTTCCAGAATTACTTTAAAGGTATGCATGGCAGTACATGCCTATTCAGGCTGAAGCAGGATGGCTTGAGGCCAGAAGTTCAAGGCCACCTGGGCAGCATAGTGAGAACTCATCTCAAGAATATAAACACAGAGAGAGAGAGAGAGAGAGAAAGAGAGAGAGAGAAGGAGAGAGAGAGAGAGACATTCAAATGAAAACTATCTAGAAATGTCTACAAATATTACAAAGACTAAAGAACAAGTTACAGAAAATAGATCTTAAAATTCATCAATGTCCACATCAAACTTCCCATTAGAGAGGATGGCATGTGATGATGAACACAGATGGAAGCCCACTAGAAAAGACAGTTTCTATATTCATGCAAGTCTTACTTTGTTTGTCCTCAAGTCAAAATAAATCTTACTGTTCTGCACTTCTGCTGTTAACGTCTCGCCTACTTGAAGAAGAATACTGCCACGTACCATACCAGAGGTTAAGAAGATTTCAATCTTCCATCCACCTATAATCTCTTGCAAAATTTCTTATAACTTAAAGATTTTTTAATTCGGTATCTCTCATGAAATGAGTAAGGGAGAGGTTCATTCAATAAAGTGTAAAACAAACCCACAGTACAAAAAGAAGAGCTCGCCGTTAATGAGAGTCATCTACTATTAGAACAGCAACCATTCTGATTTGAGAAGCAGATGTAAGCAGAACATCAATGTGTCCTGTTTTGGATTCCTAGTGAAGTGTCAGGTTCAGATCCTAGCTGTGTAAGGTATTTTGCCCTCGCACTATAGGAAAAAAAGAAAAACCTGATTGATTGTATGACATTAGGAACCAATTTGCCTTGGTTATAATCATGGCTTCCTACACAGATGACCTGTGTACCCCTGAACACATGTGTATACTCTCTGACCACTATAATTTGTGAATCCATACCAGTTAGTGTCGACTGTCTTATGTTCTACTGGCTTAACCTACCCATCAGTTTCACAGAATTGTGGTTTTCATCCACTGCTTTAGAAGGCCAATGCCATTGTCATTGTATCTATAAATGATCATCTTGGAAGAGCTACAGTCATTACACAACGTCCTCACTGAAATCGATGAAGCGAGAAACTCCATGGGGAGATTCTTAAAGACATCACTAATACTGTGCTTGATGACTCAGGTTTGTGTTCACAACTACTTGACAAATGAATAATAAGCATCACTAACTAGTTCAATGTTTTCCTCAGTTAAATAGAAAAATCAAAGCCCGTCTTGGCAACTTGGTGACTTTCTTCCTTAAGAGAAAATATGCAAGAAATCAAAGGGACATTTTGTTCAAACCTAAAGAAACAGTTATTTAATACAAGTTTTTCATTTGAGGCAAATGCTCAGGATGCACCTGAAGGCATCTGTAGAATTCTCTTTGCTTACCAAGGAACATTGAACTTTGCCTGTTATGCATTTGTTGTCAATGTGGTATGAGAAGAATGTACCATCTCTCCTGGCTCTGAAGATGAGACATCAAGAACTCCGACCAGGTATACATCTCTGACATCAATCAGTGATTCATGTCTAACATGTATAAGTGAAGCATTGAGGGGTATTTTGTGACTGACCCCAGCCACAATTCAGAACTGTATCACAGTTTCTGGACTCGTATTCCCCACATACAGACTTTCACTCATCTAGTCTCAATGTCCACTGCATGACTGATCTGGAGCAGGATTTGAAGAAAACAGGCAGATAGGCAGACTATGGCTCCCTCTCTCCTATACATGCCTGTACCTACTGTCCTTCCATCCTTCAGGGATAACACTAAATGGGGAAGCCATACCTAATCCATTCCAAAACTGGGTATTTTCACTTCTGGGCTCAATACAATAAGTGCTCTGGGAGGAAATCAGGGGTTTCATGTCTCAACTTCTGAGGGTATTCCCAAATTATACCCCCATTCTTCCACAATAGAGTGAAGGCTGTGGATCAATTGTGACCCAAGTATAGGGAACCCCAAAATACAAAGCATGCCAAAATGGACTCATCCTTGTGGACCTCACTGATGCCATTTTGGTTCAGGTTTGAGGGTTTCTTTAGGAGGAGGCCACCCAGTGTACAGGACAAGGGGAATGCTGGAAGAGGATCTTCTGATTCCTATTCTTCCTAAGAGTAGATGTGCCTATGGAAGAGCATGTAACATAGCTCAAGGCCTTACCTGGGTGTTGATGCTAAGTCCTTACCATATCTACAGTAGGAGACTAAACAAGCAGGTCTCAATTCTGTGCCACCCATGGCCTCTGATGCCATTCCCCAGGCATCTCATTTCCAGGTATCCCTGTCCAAAACTCGGATGTTTATGCAGTTTATGTCTCAATACCAAACCTTGCTTGTCTGGCAGCAGCTACAGCATGGAAACTGAATGAGGAACTAGTCACCATGAAAACAGGAGAACTAGGTCTATACCAGCTAATCATGAAGGTTCGACTTCTTTGGGATTAGAAATCAGGTCCACAGTGGGTACAAGACCCATAAGACCAGAGGATTCAAGGGATGACACTAAGTCAGGTGAAACAATAGCAGTGGCATTCACCAAGAGCACTTGTGCACTAACTATAGCATGTACCTCCGCACAGATCAATTTATTACCAGTGTAGATACAAATGGAACTGTGTGACACTGTGTTCTGTCTCAAAGACTTCTGGAAAATTCATAGCTGTGAGTTTTGTGGCTGATTTCAGAGTTTCAGGGCATATTAACTAACCTCTTGACCTCAAGAACATTTCATATCACTTCTGGCTTTCAACTCGGCAAGCATTTTGTACTATCTGTCCACCCTGATGTACAATCAGGACTGTCCAGCAATGCTTAACTCAGTAAGTATTGTGATGAGACAAGGTGACATGATGGGGTAGGGAACAGATCATCTGTCCAGCAGTGTTCAATCCACTTAGGAAAATCCCCTGGTATAGTATGGGAGTACCACCCAAGGGCTTTAACGACAGGACTAAAACAAATCACTCTAGTTAGCAAGAGCTCTGTTCTGTGGTGAGCAGAATCAGAAGGGCAGGTAGACAGAAGTGATTTGAGCAGGCTGACTAATGGTAGTACTATCGCCAGACACCTTTGAACAGAATCTGACCCACATCGCATTCTCAGACTTAAACTGTATTGGATGAACATATGAACACCTTTCACCACTAATTCCATGATGAAAGGCAACAGGCACTCAGAAGACTGCTTGTACTGACAATGACTACACAATAAGACACACAAGGTAAATGAAGGAAGATGAGAGCCTGGCATCTCTGTCCTTACTATAGTACTCAAAATCATAAAAGAACACCGCACCAAATTTATCTGTCACAGTACACTTCTCTGGTATCAAATTCTGTTGCAGTTTCTCTGCATGATTCCCATAACTTCACAACCCATGCGTTTAGGAGACTGGGAGGCTAATTTGGGACCCTTTATCCCCCCTGTGATGATCTACAACAGTATGAAGACTGTGGATATACACTCGTCCAAGCACTGGAAATCCAAGGACATAATCTTGTCCCCACCCCCCATGCAGATGGCAGCCCATACTGTTCCCACTTTGGCCAGTGAGGAAAGGGGTTGACTAGAGCCTACATGTGGAGGTCCCTGGTGTATTGGACTATGAGACATGCTGGAAAGTACCTCCATTCTCTCCTTCTTCCGTCGTATCTATGTAACAGTAACAACACCACACAGAGCAGCGCCAAATCCATCTCATTAACATCAAAAGGAAACCCCAGCAAACACCACAGCAGAAATTTACTCGTTGGCGCAAGGAAGGTGCCTCTTCCATAGCTCTTTCTGTTCTTCTCTTAAGGTGCCCTGATGAGATAATGGGAAGAATTTATTGAGCAACCACCTGAATAGCCATGGTCCCTGTATGGCCACAATAGTTTCGTACCTCTTCTGGAAGGTAATCCTCTTCTCAGGCTTGCAAACTGTTTCCCAGGCTCTGATGGCCACCCAGCAAGGGAGAAATATGGGATCACCCTGCACCTCTGGCCAAGAGAGGCAGGGGCATCATTGAACCACCCATCAATTGTGAGTCAATCATTATGAAGTTTGTAGGCTGGCAGAGTTGCACATTGGCCAAGTAGTTACAGTGGACGTTAGAGGCAATTTGACTGTGCCCACTGATTTCACTAGATATCTTGTCAGCTTTCCCCATCAGCAAGGTACTGACAGCCAGTGCTCAGAGGAAAGGCAGCCATCCCACCCTGGCCAAGTTAGTTTCTTCAGGCAGATCTGCCATCAGACTTTTCCAGGGTCTGAATTCATGAGTTAGGGCTCCATAGATCATCTTGTTCTTTTCATGAACAGAGAGGATAGATTCTCTGTTTGCTTTTGGAAACCCTAGACCTGGGGCCTCAGAGAGTTCCATCTCAATTGCTTTAAACACCTTCTCTTGTCTCAATATCCACTCAAGAGGAAACTTCTATCCTCCCTTAGAAATTTGAACAGTAGTCTGGCCAAGTCTGAAAATACAGCAATATACATCCTGCAGAACCTTGCTGATCCTAACCGTTCCCACATTCTCTGATGACTCTGGGGTGGGAAGGGTTGTGGGTATGGTAGAACTGCATGAGTTCTTTCAGCCCTAGCTTTCATTGTCCCAGCAATTGATGTCAAAGCCTAAGTATTTGCTGCTGGCAAGTTTGTGTCTTTTGTCGTCGTCGTTGTTTGATACTCACTATCCACCCTGGTAGTAGGAACAGGAAGAACTTAGTTCTTCGTAGGTCTTGAGCCTGTATTTTTCTGGACAGCATAAAGTCACCATCACATCCTCATGTTTCATTTTAGTGTTGCATACATAGTTATAATGAACTTATGATATTTTCACCCCTTAGGTTCTAATCTTATCCCCCTCCTTTTCTCCTTCCAACCCTTCAGCTCCCCTGCTAGACTCCCTCCGGTTTCCAAGTCTTCCACTTTTGTAGCCCACTGTGATTCATCTATTTTGCCTTTTATGGTATTTGTCTGGCATAATCCTTACTTCAGTAAGTATCAAAGATAAACTGGGAAACCAGTGAGAAAAGCACCTTCCTTTTCTTCCCTGTCAACATTTGTCCTTACCTGTCTCTCACAGAGGCGTAGAGCTTCTTGGGATCTTTCCCCTTTCATGGATACATATCAATACAACAGTTACTAAGCAGTTCTTATGAAATTATTGGCACAGGAACAGATACAATAATCAGTGGATTGAAACAGAGGACTCTGATACTTTTTCCCCATTCTACTTTATTTTTTTTTTCACTGTTCAAGCCATTTACACAGAATGGAATAAAACTTTATATAATTTCAGTTCCACACATGCTGAGAAAGCCCTTGCCATCTCTCACAGAAAAGTAAAGCAGTTCTGCTTCATGAATTAAAGCTAAAATAATATAAAAATAATTTGGAAAAATCACTTTTAATTTACACTCTCAAATAAAGCATAAGGATAAATGACAGTTTCTTCAAGCCAGGAATTATGTTGCTATTCATTTGGGCTCTGCAGTTCCATGCACACCACAGATGTGTGCATTATGTATGGTCACGTGTATATAATCTATGCAGTGCAGTAGCCTATAATCTTTTCATCCATTTTGCCTAATCATTAAGTTAATTAACTAATTAGAATACTGTGATATCATATTGAACAATATTACATAATTGCTTCTTTGAAATACTAGTAACATTGACACGTTTATTTAGCTTGTAGAGGACTGGAATATTACAGGTTATATTATGTAGCATTTTTCTTTCTTCTTTTTACTTTTTTTTTTTTTAAAGAATATGGTTCTTAATACATTGAGTCGAGGTCCAGAGTGAAAGTCTGCTTTAAAAAATTTCCAAAGCTGACTTGAAGCAGAAAAGATATGCTCTCATTTTGTCAAAAGTGTCTGAAACCACTTAAAACCTAAGGGATTAGTCTAGGATGGAGGGGCTTTGTTGTCAACTATTTTCAGCCTATCCTGTTACAGAGTCTGTTGAGGTTTCTCACTTGGCCAGCAGAGGGCACTTTACACACCTCTGCAATGATTGGGGAGCAAAGGCAGATGCTGAAGAAAACACAGTGTTCATTCATCAGCTTCCGCTTCCTCAGGCTAATGATGCAAAAGGGCAGAATGTGCTGACAGGTCCATTGTAAAAACTCTGGTCACAAACTGACTGCTTCAGGCCTTTAGTGATCACAATGTACACCATGTTAGCACCAGTTCGAAGAGCACTGAATATACTAAGACTGCAAAGGTCAGCGACCAGAGAGCACTAGCGGCTTCCACAGTTCTATCTTTGCCCAATTGTTCATCAGGTGCTGACCTCCAAAGACAAGTGCAATGTACAGCACAAACAACAGGAAGGAACCACCCTTTAGGGAATGCATTTTGTTCTTCCAGAAATAACCTCAAGAAACTATTTTGTCTAGCTGTTGCAAATCCGGTAGCACAAAGCTATTTAATGAAGGGGAAAATATCAATCTTTTTAATTTTAGCTGCACTAAGGTATCTTTTTTCATGGGCTATAACAGCTAACATTTCTTGGAAAGGCTTTGATTCCTGCAAAAGCATTATTGTTCTAGAGATAAACCTTTTGTCTCTTCCATTTTAATCATTGGCACTGGCTCACACCAAAAAAGGTTGCAAAAGATTGTGTCTATGTGTATGCGCTCAAGGAACTTGTAATGTGAAATTCTCACATCCAAAGAGAAATATAACACCATATAAACCATATGGTTTGCCTACAGTGCTAATAACCTTTGCTTGTTTTTCACTAGTCCCTCTCTGCCTTTTATTTCTGTTTGTTGCTGGATAAGAGGGAAAGGGTAGGGGGAAATTCCTCAGCAGTGGTGCTTTGACACATAGACACACTCAGTGAGTCCTCATACCCCCCAAAAAGATCGTGAACTCACTGAGTTAAGCCAACCTGATTCCCACCCCTAAGCTACCTGGGGGGTTTGTGTCTACTAACTTCTTGTTTTATTTTATCTGCACCATGTGTGATTTCCTCGTGCCATTTTCTTTTGTCTAGTGTTTTTCTTGATGACCCTGAGGTATGAGTTCCTCTTCACTTCTGAGCGCATTTCAGCCTTCGCTGTTTTCTCATTTTGCCCATGCAGGCCTCAAAGAAGAAACGGAAGAGCACAAGTAGCTGAGATACATGAGTGAGGGCCAGAAGATGTTCTGAAAGTGGGAGTGACACTGGTGGGGGTCATGTTGCATCCAGAAGAAAACCGGGTCCTTGATGATGCAGCCCATCAACATCGGGATCATCTGGGACATAGTGATGAGCACGACAAACTTGGAGGAGATTCAACAATCCACCACCACATTGCATAGCAAGAATACGTGACAGCCTGCATGCCATAGTTCATAGTAATGAACCAGCACTCTCTGCAGACACCATGTCTTATAGGAGTACCAAGAATACAGAAGCATAGTGATGTGATGGTACCAGTGCAGAAGGATCAGCTTCTGCTTGCTCAGAATAATGACACATAAGGGCAGAATGTGCTGACAGATCCATTGTAAAAACTCTGGTCACAAACTGACTGCTTCAGGCCTTTGGTGATCACAATGTACACCACGTAAGCTCCAGTTCAAAGAGCACTGCATATACTAAAGACTGCAAGGGTCAATGACCAGAGAGCACTAGCAGCTTCTACATTTCTATCTTTGCCCAATTGTTCATCAGGTGCTGACCGCCAAAGATAAAAGCATACAGTGCAGAGAACAGGAAAGATTTCTTCCATTTTCCTGTATGCATTGTATGGCTTCATTCTTCTTGAACTGCATTTCCAATTCATACTCTTATAAAGTCAACACAGATATGTTCTTTGGGGCTAATCTTCGGAGTTGCTATGTGTTCTCTGTGCCTTCGCACCCAGCTTCCTGCTCCGGGCTCTCCTCACTGTGTCTGCTTCCACTATAGGAGGAAATGCATGCCTTACACTCTTAGTATTCTTAATTTTTAAATGCTGCATATATAAAGAGTGAATCTATATTACTAACAATTATTACCACTTATTCCTATATCCCATTACTTCTTCTCCCCTTGAAATCTTGCATTTCCCCTACTAGACTCTCTCCTCTTTTCAAATGTTTTCACTCATTCAACCATTTTGAAAAGATTTTAATATTTAGATTATTTCTGCAATGTACTGTAACAGGGTAACAGGGGCCCACAGAGACCCTTGGGGGTGGGGATAAGCTGGTGCAAAGTCAACAACACAGACTCTAGGAGTCAGGCAAGTGGCAAAGCAAGCTCTCAGGCTTGTAGGCTCTCAGGCTTGTAGGCTCATTTATTATAAGTATCAGGCTGCTTATATACCCCACCCGACATCCCATAAATCCCAGCGTGAGTCTTTGCTGAGTTGTCCTGTCATGATTCGTCCTCTTAGCCAGGCAGCATAATGGCACCAACTGTCTTTGCTCTGGAGAATGCCTGGTCTCATGAGATTTGTAGTCTCACGAGATTTGTATGCTTAGCAGGAGGGAGGAGTCCAAGGAGCCTCTCTGTATGGGGGATGCAAGCCTCTGTGGCACAATCACTATCCATTCCTCCTACATATACATCCTTTTTTTTTCAAAGTATATTTTAATTTACTGTAATGGTAACAATTTGCCATTCTTTTTATTTTTTAACATTTTTTATTATTTCCACTCATACAAACTTAATAGGTACACCGGTTCCCTCCCCCCTCCTCCTCCCCCCGACCCCCTTGCTCCCCTTCCCCTCACCCCTCCTTCCCCATTCCCCAGTGCCTCCCCCCCCCAATCCCCGGAGAATCCTTTAATGTGCATGCCAGACTCTCCTCTGGGCCCTCCTCTCTGATGAGGTGCAAGGACCCAGGGACATTTCCCTGAGCCCTTTCCTGTGTTCCCCTTAAGCATAGGAATACGACTATGGCTGTGAATCCCTTGCCTCCAAGGATCTTGGTGCCTTTAGCAAATGCTAGACTTTGTGGGGTCAATAGTGTGTTGGACATTGCACAGGGCATGCAAAGTCCTATTATGATTGCTTCGGCCCTAACTTGTGTGGAGTATCTTGCATATCATTTCTCCTCCCATCCTTGTACTCTTACAATCTTACTGCCCCCTCTTCCGCAAATTTCCCTGAGTTTCAGGATGGGGAGAGATTAGGCTGGCCTTGTTCTAGGTGGTTGATATAGAGTCTCTGAAGTTCTGGATTATGGATTGTTGATTTTCTTTTGCAGTTTTGCTCCTCCTGCAATGCCCTTCACTCCATCCTGATGGGTATTGTATGTCACCCCCTGGGAGTCAGGCAAGTGGCAAAGCAGGCTCTCAGGCTGTTAGGCTCTCAGGCTTGCGGTTCATATATTCTAAGTATCAGGCTGCTTATATACACCACCTGACATCCCATAAGTCCCAGCATGAGTCTTTGCTGAGTTGTCCTGTCTGGATTGGTCCTCTCAGCCAGGCGGTTTAATGGCACCAACTGTCTTTGCTCTGGAGAAGGCGTAGTCTCACGAGTTTTGTATGCTTAGCAGGAGGGAGGAGTCCAAGGAGCCTCTCTGTATAGGGAATGGAAGCTTCTGTGGTGCAATCATTGGTCCTTTCAGTAGATCATCATGCTTTTATATAGACCACTAAATAAGGAAGTATCAGTAACATTTGGAAAATTAATGCCATCAGTTTTGAATTTTTCCTCAACTAAACACATGAGGAGTATGTAATAATTTTATTCACGTATTTTAATTTATGAAAATAGATGCTACAGCTATTTAGAAACATTTTTTTTACTTAAATGCATTGAAGAATTGAAAATTGCCATGAAACATTCTGTGTGTGTACTGTGGAATTCTATTTGTGATTAACAAGTTTGTGATAATTGTCTCATACCAAATCTGCAATATCTTTGGGTTCTGTGCAATAAAGTTTTTAGTTAGGTAGTATTCACAATGTATCCTTTATGTAGTTTGCTGCTTTTCTGTCCTGAGTATGAAAGGAAGGCTCTGACTTGAGGTTGGTTGTGAAATGCTCACTGAAAGTGCTTTGTGGGTAAGGCATAAATTGGAGCAAGGTTTCAGTGAGGAACTTGGAGTAAGGAAAAAGAGGCAACAGTCCTCTGCCTAAATGATATGGTCAAAGTGCAGAAATGGGGGCTCGGAGAACTCTTTAATTCTTCACATACTTTAAAGTAGGTAATGGAAGTAAGCATTACATCTTTGGCACTTTGTGAGAAGGAAAGGGAATAAGAGTACTCCTGAATTTATTTGCACATGCTTCTATGATGCTTTTTGATGTGTGATTAACAAACATTTGTCTATAGTCAGCTCAGTTACTGTGACATTTTCATATTAATATACAATTTCAAATACTTAATTGTCAAGTCCATTAACATTATCATAGACTCATATAGTAGCATTTGTGCTTATGTTTGTTAGTAACAATAGAGCTCTAATTTTTTCAGGAAATTTGAAGAATTGGTATACATTATTGGGAAGTCACTGTGCTGAACATTGAGGGACTTCCTCAAATACAGGTCAAATTTTCTCTCCTTCACCCATTGTTTGGATCCTCTACTGCCCAGTCCTAGTTAACCCCCATTGTGAGAGTTAGGATTCTTAGCCCAGGAGGATTCTGTGCAAGGCAGGTCATGCGGGAACTCAGTAGCTTCCACGTCAAGCAGACATGGAAGACTTCGTCAATATTCTTTATTATTAAACATCTTCACAGGCTCCAGTTTCCAAGGTCTCAGAATTCTGTCATTATGTAACTAAAGGAGTTATTCAGTCAGTGACTCAGAAAACTGTAGAAGCTGATTATCCTCTTCTCCATCTTTTTCTTTTTGGATGAAGCCAGGAACAAAGAAGCATCTCTACCAGTTAAGGAGTTCCTACCTGGGGAAGGGATGCTGCAGGCAAAATGAAACTGTCTGTTCCAAATTTTGGGAGTATTTCTCTCTCTGTCATGGGTGTCTACTGCTGTGGTCACTTAAATGCACCATTGCACTCATCCACAGCTGTGTTTACTCTGCATAGCTTTGGTCTTGTTTTTTGTGGGACGAAGGAAGACTTAGAGCACCTGCCCTGGGATCTTACTGATAATTTTCTGTTCATGGCAGTAATTTCAATGTTTCTCACCTGAACAATAGTAAGGATAGAGTGACCAATGTGAGATGTGGAAGAGCCAGAGAGACAAAACAGATGCAGAAGAACAGCAACAATTCAGCTTGAGATAGTGAATTTGCATACCCAGGCAGACAACTAAATGAGGTGGTTCAATGTAGAGCCAAACAAATTGTGATTTCATCATCTCACAGATAGATGTTTGTCTGATATGAAATTCGGTCTGGATAGTGGTGGTGGTTGCACAGCACTGTGGTATCACCAATGTTCCGGCAGGATGGTGATCACTGATGGGGTCAAGTGACCTGCACATTAGAGGCAGAAGGAAGAGGGGCAGAGTCTTTTACTCTGCTGCTCCACACTCACTCCTGTCTCTTCTCCTCACAGTCAGAGTGACTAGTGTAAACAGAATGGATGGAACTGTGGACAACATCAGTTACTATATCATGAAATCTCTGAAACTTCCATTTGATTCTGTTCTTGATGTGGATGATAAAGTCAACATTGTGGCTGTGCAGAGTGTTTGCACTGCTCTCAATTGGTCTATCCATCTTAACCTCTTACTTTCCTACAGAGCTATAGTTACTATACGCATTTCCTGTAATCATCATGCACTCCTCAGCCTCCTCCTCTAATAGGGAACATTCTGGACTTCTACAGTCCCCTACCTTCACATGACCATGCTGTACTCTGTCCTCCTCCCCACACTCTATCCCTTTGCACTTATTCCTCTTACATCCTACCTCCCCCATGAATCCTATGATGGTACCCTGATTTCTACCCTTACTTGAAGTTTTTGCCATCCTCACATTCCTGCTCTAATCTTTATCCTTTTGCCCTCCTAGTGACCGTCCTATATACTTTACTCTTAGGTTCCTGTCCTAACCTTCCCTCTAGACTGCACTTCCCATCAGTTTGTCAGCATCCTCTATAGCATCTGGTTCTCAGCCTTTCTCAGTAGCTGCTTCTCAGGCTCTGGTGGTGATCTCTCTCCAAGCCTCTTATCCTTCCTCTGTATCTGCTGCCTCTTTTCCTCTTCTGCAAGAACTTTCCTCTTCATTGTTCATTCTTCCTTCCTCCCTAACTGAGAACCCTAGACATCCCTCTGACCACTCAGGTGCAAGATAGTCAGCACCCATGCATTCCCAAATGGCATATTCTCAGTGCAATTTGTGGGAAAGACTATGTGACTATGTTAATTCACCTACACAACTCCTTTTTCTGTAGGCTTCTCTGGGACCAATAAAGCATGAGTAAGTCAGCACCCATGCATGCCGAAAGGGTATATTCAAAGCGCATTTGTGGAAAAGACCATGGGACTGTGCAAGTTCATCCATACAATTCTATTGTCTGTAGTCTGAAGCCATGTCTCTGAGAAGGGACAAAGGAAATGCTGTCAGATTAAACATAGTAAATTGGACTAATAGAGGTCCAGAAAAAGGGTTGTGGCAACATCTTTTTGAGGTCTCTGAGAAAGTGGGACAGGGAATTAAAATTCTGTTCACTTAAGATTATGGGTGATGTTGGGGCTTCACGTCCAAGAAGAATAAGAGACTTCTTATTCTGGAAATTGTGGATTTCTCCCTCAATCTGCCATAAAAATACTCCACATGTTTCCTATGGTTTTGTCCTGACAAACTCGAGAGAAAACATAGTAACCTTGACAAAATTTGATGTTCTGAACTGGAGAGATGGCTCAGGGGTTAAGCCTCTGCCTTCCAAGCAGAAAGTCCTGAATTTGGATCCTTGGTCTCAAATAAAGCTGAATGAGTGAAGGGAAGTGCCCCTATCAGTGATATAGTCTGAAGAGAGGTAACTTGATAGGCCACAGAGGCCTGAATCTCAACAAGAGTAAAGGGGCCAGGGTGAAATGGGTGAACCCTGGGGTCCATAGAAGCATGCAGGCAGGAAGGCGGGAAGGAGTGGGAAGGGTTGATGTGGCAAAAGGAGGGGTCGGGGATGGAGAGGTGGCTCAGGGGTTAAGCCTCTGCCTTGCATGTGGAAGGTCCTGAGTTTGGATCCTAGACCCCACGTATAGACGCTGGGTGGAAGCGGGGGCAGCCTGCATTTCTGGTCTTGGTAGGGAAGTCTGTGAATGCCGGGGCAGAATAAACAAGGAGGAGGTGCAGGTGGAGGCAGTCCATGGTAGTTCCCGAATTCGTCCGTGGTTCTACACACACACACATACATACACATACGCACACACATGCATACATGCACAATTGAAGAAATAATAAATAATTTAAAAAAGGAGGGGTTGTTGGGGGGTGATGTAGGGAGGCAGGGATGAGTGCTCAGTATGCTTGTAAAAATAGGAAAAATAAAAAATAAAAAATAAAAACACCAGGCAGAAATGATAGGGCCTGCACTTCCATTCTTAGAAGGTGGAGCCTGGGAAGATACGTAGCAAAGAAAATAAGAGGTATAGCAATTCAGAATGATTCCTGAAGTCATCCTTGGGCCTCTACAGGCACACATAGTGCCCTCTGATACACACAGGCATACACATAGAGACATACATGCACAGACACACATGCAAAAAATAAAAACAAAGTAAACTGATGTTCTATGTCATTGAAATTCATGACAGATAAGTGACATGACTCCAGTTTCTTTCTCTCAACTGTTTAGAAAATCTTGGTGTTTTGTTTCATCTTTGCATTCTGACATACATTGTGTAATACTTGGTAGTTTTCCAACACCTTTTACCTTTTCTTCACCTGGGTTAGTTGTCAAAGTGCTTGTTGTCCTCATGGCCAGCCCAGAAGAAATATCTCACTGATACCTAGAAGAGAAAAAACCATCACAGGCTTTCTTTTTTTTTTTTTTTTTTTTTTTTGAACTTGTTGTTTTCACTCAGTATACTCCTAGGCAGCTCTCACCACCACATACTTCAACAAGTGCTTTTTCCTTTCTTGATTGGCTTCATGTCAGCCTACAAAATGTGATGATTCCTGGAGGAGGTCTCTTTGATAGGTGGCATTATTGGAAGTCATGAGAGTGGGACCCTCAAACTTTACTGTCTCCATCATAAAAAAAAAACCCACAGAATCTCAACTACAGTGGCATATGGAACACTCAAAGACAACCTGCCCCAGAACCATACCATAACAGAATTTTCTCTCACATTTTGGTCTCCAGAAGAGTGAAGAATATATTGCTGTTGTTTAAACTATCCTGTCTTTGCTATTTCCTTAGGCCAGCTGCCCAGGGTAACTAAGCTACTTGATGACAAGCTTTGTGAATATCTGCAAATGTAATTTGGCATGTTGTGGGGCCTCATGCTTGGAATCTCACAACTGGGAGTCATAGACTAATAGGGATGGTGAATATGAGGCCACCCTCATCTTTCTAGTGATTTCCAGTCCAGTCTGTGCTACACAGTAACACCCTGGGAAGAAATGAATAGCATTATAAAAGTTATATAGAATGCTAAGGCTCAAAACTATTGAAAGGGAGCAAGGACATAATCCTTAAATAAAATATACAATGATGCATTTATTTGTGCTTTATTATTCATCTACAACTTAAAATTACATAGAAATACAAACTAAAAGCAGAGACAGGTACTTTTAGAAAATGTTAGATTAAAGACAGTCCAGGTTTTTAATCCTTGACACATGGGCATTCTGTAGCCTATGTCAGGCATGAATTTCTCATCATCCTCCCTCAGCCTCCTGCATAGTGAAGTGAGAGGTTGTCTTGTTCACCACACCTTCAAGAGTCATATTCCTAGAGGAAGCAGAGTAGCACAATCCAATCTCAAGGATCCCTCTTTAACATGACATTCTTCAGCAGGACTCTACCTCATCAGTTTGCTAGGATCGTACCAAACATTAAGATATGTTCCAGATGCAAACACATGTGCCCATAGGAGACAACTCACATTCAAACTGTGACATTCCACATCTTGTCCTGATAGTCTCATGACTATATAATGCTAATCACATTCAAGCACTTTAAACTTTGTCATACATAGTGACATTTTCAACACAATCCAAAACCCAAGGACTTATATTATATCAGTGACAAGTTAATGCTTCTAATATATAATGACAGAGTAAACAATCTCATTCCAATAGGGGAGAAATGGGTGCATATTCATGAATGATCCATCCATAGGAAGACTGGAAACCAGCAGAACAAGCTCCAAATCTTGCAGTTCCAAGTCCAGTACATATGCCATCTGATGAAATCATATCAGTCCTAAAGGGCATTATTTTCAGCCCCTATAGCATATCTGCCTGAAGAACACATCACTCTGTTCAGCTAACTCCTCCTGTGGTATGGAACACTCCTTGGCCAATGTCCCATGTGGTTTCTGGTATCATTAATATTCTCATGTCTCAAAGGCAATTCTGGATTCAACTCTACAATAATAAATGCCCTTTGGGGCCTGTTTTCAGGTTTTCAGATTTTGACTCCCACTGCCTGTATTCAGCTGCTCTCTGAAATCTCAGAGGAGGACTTCATGTTCTTCAACCCTTATCCATTGATTTGTGTGTCTATTTTGGAGCCAGTACCAGGCTCCTTTTATAACTATGGATTTGTAGTATAGATTAAGGTTTGGTATGATGATTCTGTCAGCAGTTTTTATTACTCAGGATTGCTTTTGCTATCCTGAGTCTTTTGTGCCTCCATATGAATTTTGAGATTGTTTGGTCAACTTCTTTAGAGAATTGATTTGGGATTTTAATTGGTATTGCATTGAATCTGTATATTGCCTTTGGTAGGATGGTCATTTTTATGATATTGATTCTGCCAATTCAGGAACATGGGAGGTCTTTCCACCTTCTGGTGTCTTCTGCAATTTTTTTCTTTAGGGTTTTATAGTTTTCATTGTAATGGTCTCTTACTTCCTTGGTTAGGTTTATACCAAGGTATTTCATTTTTTTAGGGGCTATAGTAAATGGGATTGTTTCTCTCAGGGCTTTTTCACTTCTTTCATTCTGGGCATATAGGAAGGCCACTGATTTTTTTATGTTTATTTTATATCCTGCCACCCTGCTGAACTTCTGTATTAGTTCCATGAGTTTCCTGTTGGAGTTTTTAGGATCAAAGTCAAAAGTGTTTTCTGCATCTATCAAGAGTATCATGTGGTCTTGAATTTTGGACTCATTTATATGATAAATTATGTTTATTGATTTGCATTTTTTGAACCAACTTTGTGTGCCTGGGGTAAAGTCTACTTCATCACCATGAATGATTTTTTTGATATGTCTTTGAATCTGATTTGCTAAGACTTTGTTGAGAATCTTTTCATCTGTGTTCATCAAAGAGATTGGCCTTTAGTTTTCTTTTTTAAGTATATCTTTATTGATTTAATTTAGGTAAGTTGTGCTTACTTAGGAATTCATCCATTTCTTTTGTGTTATCAAATTTCACAGAGTATAAGTTTTTTAAATATGACATTATAATACTCTGAGTTTCCTGTTATCAGTTGTGACAAGTCCACTTTCATTTGTAATTTTGTTAATTTGTGTTTTCTCTCTCTTACTTTTGGTTAATTCAGCTAGGGGTATATCAATCTTATTGATTTTTTCAAAAAACCAGCTTTTTTTTCTACATTTAATTCATTTTATTTGTATGTTTATATGTCTATCGCCGTGTTCACAGATCTGTAGGAGTGCAAGGCTGTAAGTTGGGTCTCTGTAAGTCAGGTTTCTGTAACCAAGGTTTCTGTAACAAGTTTATTTTACATCTGACTTGTGTAGAGCATTGCTTTAGTTTTGATGAGGTTAGTCAAAATTCAACTTTATTTTTATTTTTTTAAACATTTTTATTATCTCCGCTCATACAAACTTAATAGGTACACCGGTTCCCTCCCTCCCTCCTCCTCCCCCCGACCCCTCTGCTCACCCTTCCCTCACCCCTCCCTTCCCACCCCCCAGTGCCTCCCCTCCCCCAATCCCCAGAGAATCCTTTAATGTGCATGCCAAAATCTCCTCTGGGTCCTCCTCTGTGATGACATACAAGGACCCAGTGGCATTTCCCTGAACCATTTCCTTTGTTCCCCTTAAGCATAAGAACACTATTTTGGCTGTCAATCCCTTGCCTCCAAGGATCTTGGTGCTTTTAGCAAATGTTAGACTTTGTGGGGTCAATAGTGTGTTGGACATTGTGTAGGGCATGCAAAGTCCAATTATGATTGTTTCAGCCCTAACTTGTGTGGAGTATCTTGCATATCATTGCTCCTCCCATCCTTGTGCTCTTAAACTCTTACTGCCCCCTCTTCTGCAAATTTCCCTGAGCTTCAGGATGGGGACAGATTAGGCTGGCCTAGTTCTAGGTGGTTGATATAGAGTCTCTGAAGTTCTGGATTATGGTTTGTTGATTTTCTAAAAAAACAGATTTTTTTTTTTTTTTTGCCAGATCATCCAGGAAATTTACTGATTTGTGAGACAGTCATCATTACAATACTGGAAACTTAGCTCCATGTTTCACATACTTTGACCACTCTGGTTCTCCACCAGAGATAAATATGAAATTATCATAGTTGTAGATCTTACATGTATTCATATACATATATTGTTTATTATATGTTGAATCATTATATATAAATATAAATATAATATTGTGTATATTATATTTGCACAATATATTTTTGAGATACACAACTTTTTTTATAATAATCACTTCTTTCCTCTGGTAGTATTTTCCCATTGTATGATGAAACCACAACTTCCATTTATTTTTTTTTATTTTTTTTGTTGTTTATTTTTTTATTTTTTTTATTTCAGCTCATACAAACTTATTAGGTACACCAGTTCCCTCCCTCCCAACTCCTCCCCCCCGTACCCCCTGCTCCCCCTCCCCACCCCTCTCGCTCCCCATCCCCCAGTGCCTCCCACCCCAATTCCCAGAGAGTCCTTTCTTGTGCATGTCTGATTTTCCTCTGAGCCCTCCTCTCCGATGACGTACAAGGACCCAGTGGCCTTTCCCTGAACCCTTTCCTGTGTTCCCCTTAGGTATAGGAACACTGCTGTGGCTGCCAATCCTTTGCCTCCAAGGATCTTGGTGCCTTTAGCAGATGCTAGACTTTGTGAGGTCAACAGTGTGTTGGACAATGCGCAGGGCATGCAAAGTCCAATTATGATTGCTTCATCCCTAACTAGTATAGAGTATCTTACATATGATTGCTCCTCCCATCCTTATGCTCTAACACTCTTACCGCCCCCTCTTCCGCTAATTTCCCTGAGTTTCAAGATGGGGAGAGACTAAGCTGGCCTAGTTCTAGGTGGTTGATATAGAGTCTCTGAAGTTCTGGATTATGGTTTGTTGATTTTCTTTTGCAGTTTTGCTGCTCCTGCAATGCCCTTCACTCCATCCTGGTGGGCATTGTATGTTACCCCCTGGCCAGAGACAAAAAGCTGTTAGAGTCTTGTGATAAAAGCACATTCAAAGGTAGATGTAATAAAAGTGGGAAACCACAGTAAGGGAGGGGTCTATCACCCATTTGCAAAATGGTTACTTTTTACCTGCTAGACTATATGCCCTTCTCTCCTGGTGAGATCACACACCTTCAGTAGTAAATGATCAGGAACAAAAGTCTGTGAACTTAATCAGCTGTTTCATTACTTATTTGGGTCCTTGGTGGAGGCCTATTTTCCCTGCTGTAACATGGCCCCTTCTCTCCTTGTTTCTGGTGTGGCCCTCCTACCCCATCCCTCCTGTTCATAATCCTTGGAATTACTGTCTCTAGGTGGGCTGTGTGGGTTTGGTACTAGGAGCCACCTATTAGGGAGTACATACGGTGCTTAATTTTCTGGGTCTGGGATACTTCACTTAATATAATTGTTTCTAATGACATCCATTTCCCGGCAAATTCCAGTAATTCATCATTTTTGATGGCTGAGTAGTACTCCATTGTATAGATGTACCACAGTTTCCTTATCCACTCGTCAACTGTTGGACATTTGGGTTGATTCCATGACTTTGCTATTGTAAACAGTGCTGCTATGAACATGGTCGTGCTTGTGCTATCGAGGTGAACCTCTGCTGTATGGGGGGTTATACCCAAAAGTGGAATAGCAGGGTCATACGGCATTTCAATCTTTAATTTCTTTAAGAATCTCCAGACGGCTGGCCAGAGTGGCTGTATGAGCCTGCATTCCCACCAGCAATGTAGGAGAGTTCCCCTGTCTCCACATCCTCTCCAATTTTGTTGTTGTTTGTATTGTGGATTTTTGCCATCCTGACTGGGGTGAGATGATATCTCAGGGAAGTTTTGATTTGCATTTCCCTGATGGCTAAGGAAGTGGAGCATTTTTTAAAGATATTTGTTAGACATATTAATTTCATCCTTGGTAAAGTTTCTTTTAAGTTCCAGGGCCGATTTTTTAATTGGGCCATTGGTTTCCTTGGTGTTTAGTTTTCTAAGTTCTTTGTGCACTCTGGACAGTAGAGCTCTAACAGATATGTGGTTAGTGAAGATTTTCTCCCATTCTGTGGGTTGCCTTTGAGCTCGTGTTATAATCTCTTTATCTGAACAGAAGCTCTTTAATGTCCCAAGATCCCAACTGTTGAGAGTTGGTAGCAGTGACTGTGCCATTGGATGTTTGTTTAGGAACTGTTGGCCTAGCCCAATCAGCTCGAGGGAGTTCCCTATCCTTTCAACTAAGGTTTTTACAGTCTCTGGCCTTAAATCAAGGTCCTTGATCCATTTGGAATTAAGTCTTGTACATGGTGACAAGTACGGTTCCAGCTTTAATCTTCTGCATGTGGAGATCCAGTTTTGCCAGCACCATTTGTTGAAGATGCTGTTCTTTTTCCATTGGATTCTTTGGGCCCCTTTGTCAAAGACCAAATGGCTGTAATTTTGTGGGCTTATATCTGGGTCTTCAATCCTTATCCATTGATCTGTGTGTCTATTTTGGAGCCAGTACCAGGCTTTCTTTATAGCTATGGATTTGTAGTATAGACTAAGGTTTGGTATGGCAATACCTCCAGCTCTGTTGTTGTTACTCAGGATTGTTTTTGCTATCCTGGGTCTTTTGTGCCTCCATATGAACTTTGAGATTGTTTGGTCAACTTCTTTGAAGAATTGCTTTGGGATTTTGATTGGTATAGCATTGAATCTGTATATTGCCTTTGGTAGGATGGTCATTTTTACGATGTTGATTCTGCCAATACAGGAACATGGGAGGTCTTTCCACCTTATGGTGTCTTCTGCTATTTCTTTCTTTAGGGTTTTAAAGTTTTCATTGTAAAGGTCTTTTACCTCCTTGGTTAGGTTTATACCAAGGTATTTCATTTTTTTAGGGCTATAGTAAATGGGATTGTTTCTCTCAAGGCTTTTTCACTTCTTTCATTCTGGGCATATAGGAAGGCCTCTGATTTTTGCACATTTATTTTGTATCCTCCCACCCTGCTGAACTTCTCAATTAGTTCCAGGAGCTTCCTGGTGGAGTTTTTGGGATCACTCAGGTATAAGATCACGTCATCTGCAAATAGGGATAGCTTGACTTCTTCCTTGCCGATTTGAATCCCTCTTATGTCCCTTTCTTGTCTTATGGCTTCAGCTAAGACTTCAAGTACAATATTGAATAGAAGTGGTGAGAGTGGACAGCCTTGTCTAGTTCCTGATCGAAGTGGGAATGCTTCCAATTGTTCCCCATTGAGCATAATCTTTGCTGTGGGCTTGTTGTATATAGCTTTTATTATATTAATAAAGGTTCCTTCCATTCCTACTGTCTCTTGCGTTTTGATCATAATAGGCTGTTGGATCTTGTCAAAAGCTTTTTCTGCATCTATCGAGAGTATCATGTGGTCTTGGACTTTAGACTGGTTTACATGATGAATTACATTTATTGATTTGTGTATGTTGAACCAACCTTGTGTGCCGGGGTTGAAGCCTACTTGATCCCCGTGAATGATCTTTTTAATATGTTTTTGAATCCAATTTGCTAAGATTTTGTTGAGAATCTTTGCGTCTGTGTTCATCAGGGAGATCGGCCTATAGTTTTCTTTTTTAAGTGAATCTTTATTAGGTTTGGGGATTAAAACGATATTAGCTTCATAGAAGGAATTTAGTAGTGTTCCTTCCTTTGCTATTTGATGGAACAGTTTAAGGAGTATTGGTGTTATTAACTCCTTAAATGTCTGGTAGAACTCCGTGCTGAATCCATCTGGTCCAGGACATTTTTTGGTGGGAAGATTCGAGATTACTTCCTCAATTTCATTATATGTTATAGGAGTATTTAAATAATTCACAACTTCCTGATTCAATTTAGGTAAGTTGTGTTTACTTAGAAATTCATCCATCTCTTTTGTGTTGTCAAACTTCACAGAGAATAAGTTTTGAAATATGATGTTATAATTCTCTGGATTTCTTGGGTATCAGTAGTGATAACTCCATGTTCATTTCTAATTTTGTTAATTTGGGTTTTCTCTCTCTTGCTTTTGGTTAGTTTAGCTAGGGGTGTATCAATCTTATTGATTTTTTCAAAGAACCAGCTTTTTGACTGGTTGATTTTTTCTATCATTTTCTTAATCTCGATTTCAGATATTTCTCCCCTTATTTTGCTAATCTCCTCTCTTCTACTACTTTTGGGATCAGATTGCTCTAGTTTCTCTAAAGCTTTAAGCTGCATTGTTAAGTTGTTTATTTCTGATGTTTCCATTTTTTTGATGTAGGCATTAAGAACTATGAATTTACCTCTTAGAACAGCTTTCATTGTGTCCCAGAGATTTTGGTAAGTTGTATTTTCGTTATCATTCACTTTCAGGAAATTCTGAATTTCCTTTTTAATTTCTTCCTGAATTCAGTTCTCATTCAGCATCATAGTGTTAAGTTTCCAGGAGTTAGTGTATTTTCTCTTGTTTGATGTATTGTGGATGTCCAGCTTTGGACCGTGGTGGTCTGATAGGGCACAGGTTAGAATTTCAACTTTCTTGTATATGTGTAGATTCATTTTGTGGCCCAACATGTGATCTATTTTGGAGAAAGTTCCGTGTGCTGCTGAGAAAAATGTGTATTCTTTTGGTGCGTGGGTGAAAAGTTCGATAGAGATCTGTAAGGTCTATTTCTTTCAGGGTTTGATTAAGTTCCAAAGTGTCTCTGTTAAGCTTTTGACCTGTTGATCTATCCCATGTTGAGAGGGCGGTGTTGAAGTCCCCAAGAATTATCGTTTGGGGGTTGATTTCTTGCTTTAGACATTGTAGGGTTTTCTTAATGAATGTGGAGGGGCCCGTATTGGGTGCATATATGTTCTGTATTGTGAAGTCTTCTTGGTGAATTGTACCTGTGACTAAAATGTAGTATCCATCTGTGTCTCTTATAATTTTCTTTGGTTTGAAGTCCACTTTGTCTGATAGCATAATGGCTACCCCTGCCTGTTTTCTGCTTCCATTTGCTTGTAGAATTGTTGACCAGCCTTTTATTTTTAGAGCGTGCCTATCTTTTGTGGTGAGATGGGTTTCCTGCAGGCAGCAGATTGATGGATTGTGATTTTTAATCCAAGTTTGTAATCTGTGTCTCTTGATCGGTGAATTAATCCCATTAACATTTAGTGTTATAATGGAGAAACTATTGTTAATTCCAGACATTTATTATGTGTAATAGCTTTTAGAAGTATATTGCTTCGCTTTTAATGGTGTTATATTTGCCTTCTGTTCTCTTGGATATGCCTGTTTTTTTCTTCACACTTCAGTATCATTTCTAGTATTTTTTGAAGGCCTGGTTTGGTGGACATGTATCCCTTCAAGTTGTCTTTGTGCTGGAAAATTTTTCTTTCTTCCTCGATCATGACTGATAGTTTTGCAGGGTAAATCAGCCTGGGCTGACATTGTTGCTCATTCAATACTTGAAGTATGTCTCTCCAAGCTCTTCTTGCTTTTACTGTTTCGACTGAGAAGTCATTTGTTATTTTAATAGGTTTACCTTTAAAAGTGACTTGTTTTTTCTCCCTTGAAGCTCTCAGCACCAGTTCTTTATCTTGAATGTGGAGTGTTTTAACTATTATTTGCCGTGGTGTTTTTCTATTTTGGTCGTATCTGTTTGGGTGCGGAATGCCTCTTGTATATGGATGGGCCTCTCTTTTTTTAGATGAAGAAAGTTTTCCTTGATGATCATTTGAAAAATTTCCTCAGGGGTGGTATTTTGAGATTCTTGCTCTGGTATTCCATGAATACACATGTTAGGCTTTTTCAGGGTGTCCCATATCTCTTGGATATTTCTCTCAAGTATCTTTTTGGCTTTAACAACCTCTTCCATTGAGCTGGTTAGTACTCCCACTTTATCGTCAAGGTCTGAAATTCTGTTTTCTGCTTCATTAGTTCTGTTGATAAGTCTCTCTGTGGAGTTCTGGGTTGAAGATAACTTGTCTTGTAGCTCAGTTTAACTGCTCTATGCCAGTTTTTGTTTCTTGCACTGTTTTTCTCAACTCCTCCAGATGTCTGTTGTTTTCCTCTTCAAAGCGATTGATTCGATTATGTAATTCCTCCCGGATTTCCTCTTTCATAGTATTGAACATGGTAATGATCATATTTTGAAAGTCTTTATCCTGGGTGAGGCTTTCTTGGCCTTTTTCTGTGGGTTTGTTCTGGTTGAAGTCTAATATTATGGGATTAATTTCTTCAGTGGGAAATTTGTTTACTTGAGTGTTGCTTCTCATGGATTTGCACTTTGACTTTGGCATTGTCATTTTAATTCTTAAGATCTCTCAATTTCAATAAACTGAATTATTTGGCCTGGGGTCCTGGTGGGCAGGCGCGGGCGGAGACTTACCTAGGTCGCGGGGTTAGGCCCGGCTGGATGGCGAGCACGTCCCGACCGGCGGAGCGGGGTGGGGTGTAAAGGTAGCAAAACCAGATTTTTTTTTATTAAAAATTTAATTATACATTTAAAATTTTTTTACCAGTTCCCTCCCTCCCCCCTCCTCCCCCTCCCTTTCCCCCAGTGCCTCCCCCCCAATTCCCAGAGAGTCCTTTATTGTGTACGCCTAACTCTCCACTGTTGTGTGAGAAAGTGCCTGCTGATTGAGCTTTTGGGACATCACTGGGTCCTCCTCTCCGATGACATATAAGGACCCAGTGGCATTTCCATAAGCCCTTTCTCTTGTTCCCCTTAAGCATAAGATCACTACTATGGCTGTCAATCCCTTGTCTCCAGGGGTCTCGGTGCCCTTAACAGATGCTAGACTTTATGAGGGCAACAGTGCGCTGGACATTGCGCTGGGCATGCAAAGTCCCATTATGATTGCTTTGGCCCCAACTATTGTTGAGAATCTTTCAAATCGTTGCTCCTCCCATCCTTTTGCTCTTACAATCTTACCACCCCCTCTTCCGCAAATGTCCCTGAGCTCCAGGATGGGGAGAGATTAGGCTGTCCTAGTTCTATGTGATTGATATAGAGTCTCTGAAGTTCTGGATTGTGGTTTGTTGATTTTCTTTTGCAGTTTTGCTGCTCCTGCAATTCCCTTCACTCCATTCTGCTGGGCACTGTATGTCACCCCCTGGCCAGAGACAAAAAGCTGTTAAACTGGAGTCTTGTTGTAATAGCACATTCAAGGGTAGATGTAATAAGAGTAGGAAACCTCACTGAGGGAGGGGTCCATCACCCATTTGCAAAATGATTACTTTTTATCTGCTAGACTATATGCCCTCCCCTTCTGGTGAGATCAGGAAAGAACGTCTGTGAACTTAACCAGGTTTCTCATTACTTACTTGCAGACCTTGATGGAGGCCTATTTTCTCTGCTGTAACATGGTCTCCTCTCTCCTTGTTTCTGGTGTGGCCCTCCTACCCCATCTCTCTTGTTCATAATCCTTGCAATTACTGTGTTACATAGGTTTACTTTTGAGTGTCTCAATGTGGGCTGGGTGAGTTTGGTACTAGGAGCCACCTATTAGGGAGTACATACGGCGCTTAATTTCCTGGGTTTGGGATACTTCACTTAATATAATTCTTTCTAATGACATCCATTTCCCAGCAAATTCCAGTAATTCATCATTTTTGATGGCTGAGTAGTACTCCATTGTATAGATATACCACAGTTTCCTTATCCACTCGTCAACTCTTGGACATTTAGGTTGATTCCATGACTTTGCTATTGTAAACAGTGCTGCTATGAACATGGTCGAGCTTGTGCTATCGAGGCGAACCTCTGCTGCATGGGGGGTTATTCCCAAAAGTGGGATAGCAGGGTCATACGGCATTTCAATCTTTAATTTCTTTAAGAATCTCCAGACGGCTCGCCAGAGTGGCTGTATGAGCCTGCATTCCCACCAACAATGTAGGAGAGTTCCCCTCTCTCCACATCCTCTCCAGCATTTGTCGTTGGCAAAACCAGATTTTTGACTGGTTGATTCTCTGTATCTTTTTCCTAATCTCAATTTCAGATATTTCTCCCCTGATTTTGCTAATCTCCTCTCTGCTAATCCTTTTGGGATCAGATTGCTCTAGTGTCTCTAAAACTTTAAGCCGCATTGTCAAGTTATTTATTTGTGATGTTTCCATTTTTTGATGTAGGCATTAAGAGCTATGAACTTACCTCTTAGAACAGCTTTCATTGTGTCCCAAAGATTTTGATAAGCTGTATTTTTATTATCATTCACTTCCAGGAAATCTTGAATTTCCTTTGGAATTTCTTCCTGAACCCTATTCTCATTCAGCATCATAGTGTTTAGTTTCCAGGAGTTAGTGTATTTTCTGTTTTTTGTTGTGTTGTGGATGTCAAGCTTTAGGCTGTGGTGGTCTGATAGGGTACAGGCTAGAATTTCAACTTTCCTGTATATGTGGAGATTCGTTTTGTGGCCCAATATGTGCTCTATTTTGGAGAAAGTTCCATGTACTGCTGAGAAAAATGTGTATTCTTTGGTGTGTGGATGAAAAGTTCGATAGAGATCTGTAAGGTCCATTTCAAAATGAGTTTGATTAAGTTCCAAAGTGTCTCTGCTAAGTTTTTGACCTGTTGATCTATCCCATGTTGAGAGGGTGGTGTTGAAGTCCCCAAGAATTATCGTTTGGGGGTTGATTTCTTGCTTAAAATGCTATAGGGTTTGCTTAATGAATTTTGAGGGGCCGTATGAGATGTATATATGTTCAGTATTGTGAAGTCTTCCTGGTGACTTGTACCTGTGACTAAAATGTGTATCCATCTGTGTCTCATGATTTTTTTTTTGTTTGAAGTCTACTTTGTCTGATAGCATAATGGCTACCCCTGCCTGTTTCCTGGTTCCATTAGCTTGCAGAATTTTGGACCAGCCTTTTATTTGGTATGTGCCTATCTTTTGTAGTGAGAAGAGTTTCCTGAAGGACACATACTGATGGGTTGTGATTTTTAATCCATGTTTGTAATCTGTGTCTCTTGATCACTCAGTGAATTCCATTGACATTTAATATTATAATGGAGAAATTATTTTTAATTCCGGATATATTTTATGTTTAGTGACTTTTGTAACTGTGTTATTTGGCTTTTAGGTTTTGGTGGTATTATACTTCACTTCTGTCCTCCTGGGTATGCTTGTTATTTTCTTCAAGCTTGAGTATCATTTCTACCATTTTTTGAAGGCCTGGTTTGGAAGACATGTAAGCCTTCAAGTAAGTTGTCTTTGTGCTGGAAAACTTTTCTTTCTCCATCAATCATGATGGATATTTTTGCCAGGTATACCAGCCTGGGTTGACATTTTGGCTCATTTAATACTTGAAGTACCTCTCTCTAAGGTACTCTGGCTTTTACTGTTTCCATTGAGAAGTTCCTTGTTATTTCAATAGGTTTATCTTTAAAAGCTTCTTGTGTTTTTTTTTCCCCTTGAAGCTGTCAGTACCTTTTCTTTGTGTTGAATGTGTTTTGACTATTATTTGCCGTGGCAAGTTTCTATTTTGGTCATATCTGTTTGGGGTGCGGAATGCCTCTTGTATATGCATGGGCCTCTTATTCTTTAGATGATGGAAGTTTTCATTTATGATAATTTGAAAAATTTCTTCACCTATGATATTTTGGGGTTCATGCTCTGATATTCCATGAAGGCTTCTTAATTGTGTCCTATAACTCTTTAATATTCCTCTCAAGTATCTTTTTGGCCTTAACAACCTCTTCCATTGAGCTGTTTAATACTTCTACTTTGTCTTCAAGATCTGAAATTCTATTTTCTGCTTCATTAGTTCTGCTAATAAGACTCTCTGTTGAGTTCTGGGTTGAAGATAACTTGTCTTTTAGTTCAATTTTAAACTCTGCCTGAGACTGTTTTAACTGTTCTAAGCTTATTTTTGTTTCTTGAACTGTTTTTCTTAACTCTTCCAAGTATCTGTTGTGTTCATGTTGAAAGTGGTTATGTGATTATTTAACTCCTCCCAGATTTCCTCTTTCATAGTATTGATCATGGTAATGGTCATGCTTTGAAAGTCATTATCTTGGGCCTGGCTTTCTTGGTTATTTTCTGTGGATTTGTTCTGGTTGGAATCTATCATTATGGGGTTAATTCTTTTGGTGGGAGATTTGTCTTCTTGGGTTTTGTTTCTCATGGATCTGTGCTTTGACTTGAACATCGTTATTTTGTCTCTTAAGACCTTTCAGTTTCTGTGTATTTTTGACCAATTTGATTTAGTTGGTATTACTATTCAGGAGTGGTTATTATTTGTGTTTGCTTTGGAGTTGGGTACGTTTGTCTGTTGTTATTGTTATTTCTTAGATGAGGCTACTAGACTGTTAGTACATCAATTAAGTCAGGTTTAGTAGACATGGGGTGAATATTAGTATATTAGTGCTTTTTACTATTTAGTACCTTGGTGATATGTGAGGGTGAGTGGTATAATCCCTGAAGTTGTATGTGTTTTGTGGGTGGCTATATGGAAAAGTTAATCTACAGTGATTAATTATTGAAAGGAGTAGGATGGTAAAAAGGGGGTTTACTTATCTTTGGGGTGGATGTGAAGAATCTCTCCCATGCAAAAGGATGATTGTAGAGGACTTAAGATGTATGGCCTTTGTACCCTAGAGCTTTGCTTCAGTTTCCTTTGGACTCTGTTGAATTCTGGGAAGGAAAACCATGAGCGAGCGTCCTGTCCCTGGCAGAGGGAGGAAAGATGTCTTCTAGTTTTCCTGCATGCATTGTATAGCTTCATTCTCCTTGAACTGCTTTTCCGATTTGTACTTTTATAAAGTCAATGCAGATATGTTCTTTGGGGCTGATCTTTGGAGTTGCTATGTGTTCTCTGTACCTCCGCTCCCAGCTCTGGTCCTCCTCACTGAGTCTGCTTCAACCATAGGAGGAAACGAATGTCTTGTGCTCTTAGTATTCTAAATTTTTAAATATTTCATCTATGAAAGGAATAAATATATATTACTAACAATTATTACCACTTACTCTTATGTCCATTCCTTCTCTTTCGCCCCTTGAAATCTTGCTTCACCCCTACTAGACTCTCTCCACTTTTCAAATCTCTTCACACTGGCAGTCACTGTCTCATCTAATTTGTTTTAGATGTCACATGGCTGACATTCTTTACGCTCAAACAACTGTCGCAGATCAGTGAGCATCCCATTGAGTAAATTATCTTCCTTTCTTCCCCATAAGATTTACTTCTCATCAGTCTCTTGGAGAGGTCCTCTTCAGATGTTAATAAATTTGTGTGTTTGTGTGTGTGTGTGTGTGTGTGTGTGTGTGTGTGTGTACATTTTATCAGTTCTCTTCCTCTAGGTAACCTTGACTAATACGTCTTCTATGTGTGTGAATAAGCAATTCTTCTTCAGCATTCAAATATACTAATGAGTTTTACAATATTTGGGTGCTGTACCTAGGATAATCTGATACCCTGATAAATAGTTTTAAGCAAGCTGTGCAGTTTAATAAGCTATTTTTGGAACTTAAGCAAGATGGGAGTAGCTTATATTAATTTTGTACTCACCAGGACAACTGAATTTGCATAAATGTTTAATTGAAAGCTTCCTTTTATAGGGGAGCACAAGAAAGGGCTCTGGACAAAGCCACTGAGTCCTTATATCTGACTAGAGTGGAAGACTCAGAAGGAAGGTTGGTATTCACACAAAAGGATGCTCCAGGGAATGGGAGGGGGGGCAAGGAAGAGGCACTGGGAGAAGGGGTAGGTTGAAGGTGAAGAGGAAAAGGGGGAGAAGGTGCAAGGGGGACTGGGGAAGGGTGGGGGGGAGGAAGGTGTGGCACTATGAATTCAGGGAGGTCCTGGCCCAGGCTCCCGAATCCAAAAGGTCTGGCTACAGACAAGCTTGAACAAGTATGGACATGCCACAGGACATGTCCCAGTAAAAGAACAATGCAGGCGGAGGGAAGAACAACCAATGGGAAGTGACCATCTAACCTGCCTCTGCAACAGACACCTAGTAAATAACTAAATGGTTAGTGGCTGTCTCCGCCAGAGCGGAGAGGTGGCAACACCTGATTGGACCCCTGACCTTGTATAAGCTCAAGTACTTCCTTAAATAAATGAGTCTGTGGCAGCTCTTCTCTGCCCACTTCTCACCTGACTCCTGAAGTCTGTGTGATGACTGCGCTGTTCACCCCCTCACCTCAAGCCCAGAGGCCACTGCTGACTTTCTCCCTCCTTTCCCCGGCTGGCCTGGCAGGGATTCGGCAACAACTGGTGCCCAAATGTGGGGCTGCCTTCAGTGTAGATGAGACACCCTCTCTGGTAAGTTTGGTGAGGTTGGCCTTTCCTCTGTTTTTGTGTTCCATGTGCTTACGGTACCTGGAAGTGAGCAGGTGGCCCCCTCCTCTTCCCCTTTTCCTGTTTACCATTGTTGTCCTCAGAAGGTTAGGAACACAGTTTGATTTGCTGAGGATCAAGGATCCCCTCTTAAGGTTATGAACGTAATCACTCATTTAATTTCATGATCAAGGAGCCCCTCTAAACCGAGGCTCATCCCAGTGACCTCACATGAGAGATTGATCCCCTCAGAACTTAGAACCCACGTTCAATTGCATTGAATCGGCCTGACCCACAGACACCATGTAGGCATATGGTCGGGAGAGTAATGAACCCTGGAAGTCCCCCCACTAAGCACAGGACACTTACATCCAAAACATTTTTGCTTATGTCTAGTGCTAGGTCTCCTCTTGAACAATGTTCACTCTTTTAGTAATTGTTTTCACTTTCACCTTTATTCTAGTCATTGCTTTTCATTTTCTGTGCTTTTTCACCTTGTCTGCTCACCCCCTAATCACCTCTGCTCCATTAGGGAACCTTTCCTCTCCATAATGGGTAACTTACTGCTTTATCAGAAGGCACCCCAGCTGACTGCTCCTAAGGCTCTACTAGACTCACGTAGGATCAAAGTGAAATCAAAAGACTTAGACTAGAGTTCAAATTATTACTGCTGTGTCCTACATCAAACAATTATTGGACAAGATATCTGCCTTCTTTTCACTCATAAATTTGGTGACTTGGTTAGTTTTTGGAGTTGCCCTTTTAGTGTTATTTGTCTTACTTAGATGCATATGGCAAGCAGTAAGGATTCAGCGTTTACAACAAAAGCTTGCTTTACAGGTCCTCAGGGCATATATTCAGGCTTCGGACATTCCTAAGGCCACTAAAGACCCATTGGCAGCCTGGCTGTCCTCCATTGAAGCTATGCCTTATAATTTACAATTGTTAGGTTCCAATTTATGTCTCACCAGCTCTTCTGGATCATTTCTGCACCTGTGTTGCCTAAAGCCCCTCCGCCTGCTCCTGCCTTGACAACAACCTCCTTTTCTCTGCCTTGTACTGGAGTTCCCCTTTGGGACCATGATGATCTCATGACTGATGGTCAATGACGGGTAAGACTCTGCATGAGGGTGGTGTTCAACATAAGACAGACACCGTCACCTATATTCTGCACAGCTGAAGAGGCTCAGGGTCGCCCCGACTATCATGATCCCCCCTGAAAAAATTTATAAATAAATAAAAGGGTAAAAATGTGGCACTATCAATTGAGGGAGGCCCTAGCCTGGGCTCCCGAATCCAGGAGATCTGGCTACAGACAAGCCTGAACAAGTATGGACATGTCCTGGGACATGTCCCAATGAAGGAACCATACAGGTGGAGGAGTGAATAACCAATAGAAAGTGGCCATCTAACCTGTCTCTGCAATGGACACCTAGTAAACAGTTAAATGATTAGTGGCTGTCCCCCCTCCCCACTGGAGTGGAGAGGTGGCAACCTCTGATTGGACCCCGACCCTATATAAGCTCAAGTACTTTCTTGAACAAATGAGTCTGTGGCAGCTCATATCTGTTCATTTCTCACTTCTCACCTGACTCTCAGAGTCTGAGTGGTGACTCCGTGCTGCTTACCCCTCTCCTCCAGCCCCGAGGTCCCTGCTGACTTTCCTTCTCCTTTCCTTGGCTGGCCCAGCAGGGATTCGGCAATAGGAAGGGACCGGGTTACCTACTGAGCTTGTATGATGAGGAAAAATAAATAAATACAAATTTTAAAAAAGTAAAGGGAGCAAGTTAAAAGGACAAAAACAATTCAACATACCAATAAATGTACACCAGCACCTTCTAACAAAAATCAGATCAGTTTTTGCTTATACAAGTATGAAAATAAAAAAATGTAAAGTACACAGCACATAATCCTTTTATATTTCTGTGTTTGTGTTTTATAAGATTCTCTGTAATGTCCCATTTCTATACAACTCTTTGTAAAGTGTCCTCCTATTTTTAATCTTTTGTAATAAAGCTTTGACATTAAAAAAGCACTTCCTTTCTATTGACAAATTTCTGTAAGCCTTTACACTTTTCATTTTTATTTATACATTATGAAATGTGTATTGTATTAGTTGGTACTCTCCCAATACTCCTTGCTTGCTGGTTTTCCGGATTGTTCATTTCCTGGTGAACTTTTACAGCACATTAAGTGCTTCTGTGACATTTAGCTCTCTCTCCTGAAATCAACTGATATGAAGCATTATTCTTGCATAGATTGCTGGTTTTATGTTGATTAATATTTTTTGTTTTCATCTTAATGCTGTAAAACATTCATGTCTGCAACTAGGGAGTTGGGACATCTCACGCCACTAGACTGAAGATAAAGCTGGAGAATGCCAACACTGAATTCATGGGCCTGAGGTCAATAAGATAATATGAATGAACTGCAAAGAGCAATGAGGGAGAAGTCCACAACTTCCAGAACAAGGGCTCTCAACTCTGCATGGGCAGAGTCTTGAATCTACAATTGTCTGCTGTCAATGATTCTCAATGATTCACTATCCCTGGCTCCTTATCCTACAGTAAATTGTGACTCTACTTCCCTGCTTACAATGCCCCATCCTGCAGTGAGTTATTAGCATTGCTCCATCTTTTTACAGAGTCACACCTGTGGACTCAGGCAAAAGAGATGTGTGGAGAAATTGCCTAGTTACATGGTATTGCCCTCCAATTGTCTGGTAATACATATCCTGATAATACACATCCTGGAGGAATTGTGACTGACCAAATGACAGATAAGTGGTCCCAGGAAGTCCTATAGGAGAGAAAGCATACCACTATAGACCATTAGTAACTGTTGTTGAAGGCCAAGGTGTTCTGATGGATACCTTGAAAGGAAGGAATAGCAAGTATCTTCAGGATATCCCTGAAGAGCCTGGGTCTCGGCAATGGGATATTACTCATGTTGAGCAAAGACCCCCTCCTAGAAACAGTGAGAATGAGATGTATTCTCCAGCTTCATGCAGACAAAGTGTACCAAAGTAATGGCTGGAAAATGCCCCTATCACACAGAATAGACACTGCCTTCTCTTTTCCTCAGAGAAGATCTTGTTCAAAGAGTGGGATGAGCAAGAACACTAGGAAACAAAGGGTTAAAGAGTATGGAAGGTATGATGTGGATTTCCTTTTGTTACTATGCAAAGTCATGGGGTGCACAGGAAAAGGGTTATATAAGTGGGACACAATTGTGGGCTCAAACAGGGCCCAGAATGGTGAGTCCACCTGTCATGGTTTGAAATGTGTCACCCACAGTCTCATGTGTTTGGCAAGATCATGGCATCTTGAGAGCTAGAGCCTTGCTGGAGGAAGGTGGTCACAAGGGGTGGGCCTTGAGGTGAATTAGTTCCACTCTACCTCCAGGAGAAGTCTGCGTTTGCAGCAAGAATTCTGGTAGCTCTCAGCCTTACATATGGGAGTGACTTAACCTGACTCCAGATTCGGTCAGCCAGACATGCCACTGCAGTGAAAGACTGTATCTCCCTTTGGAACCATAAGCTAAATAAATCTCCCTTAAGTTGCCTGACTTTGGCTGTTCTCTCACAGCAATAGTTAAGAGTAACTGTTAAACCTCCCAAGTGAGCTAAGAATCACAACCACACTGAAATTTGATCTTGTAATCTTGCGTGGTACAGATATGTCAGGTTGGTGGTGAAATGTAGTGATGGTTGCATCTTACAGGAAGGGCATAGAGAATGAAACAGACATCCATGCATTGACTCCATCTCTATCGCTAAGCCTTGGACTCTATACCTGGGAGGACATCAGAAAAATCTCACCTGGATATGCAGGGGATGGTCTAGTAGGCATTGGAAACTGTTAACTGTTTCCTAAAATAGTACAGAGTGACCTAATAGTCACCTTCACACTTTGTTCCTAAATCTACAAGCTCTCATAGCCTTAGTATCCCAGGTACTTCTTTCCTAATGGGAAACTTGTGATAATCTGGTCACTAACAGAGAAAGAGTGACCCACTTGTCTACTTGTAGCAAGTGGTGCGTGAATAGACTGGTGAGAGACTAAACAGAAGGTCACAGATTGGAACTTAGCTACCACATTGGCATTACACATGGTAGCCCATATGATCTAGCTCACTGTTTACATATATTTAAAATCGTATTTTGGTAAGAAAGTATTATTATCACCCCATCTCTTTTAATAATGAGAGCAACAAAACTGAAGATGTATAAAAGTTTGGATTCTACTGTGTTTCAACTGGAGTCATTGAGATTGCTCTCCATTGGACTTGGGGCCAAATGCTCTGCACTGCCACCACATTGACCTCATCATTCACTGCAGGGATGAATCCTTTGAATGTTGCAGAGATTCCATGGTATAATTCATGGTGCTGTCTACAGATGTGTTCCATTTGCACTAGTCATGCTGACCTATGAAGGGAAATGACAAGAATGTGTGTAGAAACATAATACTCAATGAGAACATCTGTTCCTGGTCTCTCTATCTCCAAACAGTCATCATTCCCTTGACCCCATCACTGATTCCCATCCACCTGGTACATTGGTGGTACCACAGTGCTGTAAAAACCCCTCCACTACCCAAACCCAATCTTACATCAATCAAAATGTCATTTCCTGTGAGGGGCTCTGTAGTTCTGAGGGCTTTGCTAAAAGTCTTAATCACACTGGTCCTGTTCTGTTAGTGTTGAGCTGCAGACATCCAAAAGGCAGAATGGGACAGGCATATGGCGGTTAGCAGGGTATTCTTTTCCTTTTCCACAGTCACACTCCACACTCATGCTTTTTTCTGTACCTTTCTAGAGAACTCATTTCAGGTTCCTTACCCAAATCCTAGATGATTGTAATCACAACACAACGTGTTCCCTTCATTCAGTGATTGGAGTACTGATAATTTTTATTCCTTTTCTTCTCAAGATCAAGGTCAAGTAGACTGAATAACTTCAAGCTTCATTTAATGTTTGTCCTGTATTTTTTTTCAAATTTGTGTCTTCTGTAAGTCTTCCATTTGCATAAGAAAATTGCTACCTCCTCAGGCAGTATACATTGTTGTCTGTTTACATAGCTGTGGTTACAAAAACTAGTGAAGTTTTTGAATAAACTATAAGAGCAAGACTAGAAACTTACCTCCCACACTTGCTTACATATCATGGCCTGGATGGAGTATATTCTGATCTCGGGTGCCTCTTGGTCCAGAAAATACTCAATTTTTAACATGTCACCTGCATGAGTCACAGAACTGAAAAAAAATCTATGCGGAAATGGATTTGAAAATGGAGTCTATGTCTCTTTCTTCCTCTTTCCTCCCTGCCACTTAGTTTCTTTGTCTGTTTCTATTTTTATGCATATCTGATTTACAGTTGTCTTTGTGACAACCATAGGATGATAACTTAAAATTCAATATGAGTCCATATGCAACCTACCTCATTTAGTTTTCTGCCTGGGTATGCAAACTCAACGTGTCTAAATCTGGGTTTTTCCTGTTTTGCTACACCTGCCCTGACCCTCTGACTATTCCACATCTCATATTAGTCACTCCTTCCTTACAAAAGTGCAAAAGAGAAACAGTACAGTTACTGCCATGAATGGAAAAGCATCATTGAGATGTTGTTGCAGATGGTAACAGCATTTTTTTGCTCCCTCAAGAAACAAAAGCACAGGTATACATGGCAAAGAGAGTGGAAGAAGAATATAGAAGTTCACTTAAGAAGCCACAGTAGCACAAAACACAGGCCTGCAAGTGAATACTACAGAAAGTTGGGAACAGTTTCACTTTGCCTCAACATTCCTTCTCCCGGTCAGGTACTCCTCAGCACAGAGAGGGAATTCTCATGTCCTCTGATCACCTAAAGAACAAGGGTGGATGTGTCTATAATGAGTTTCTACAGCTCTCTGGGATACTAGCTGAAGAGTGGTCCACTCTTGCCATTGCAAAATTCTGAGACATTGTAGGTTAAAGTTGAAGATAGCAAGGACAATTCTGGAGTCACTGAGGTCTGCCACAATGCAGGAGCCAGTGAATTTCCCAGCACTGGATACCAGACTGGTATTTTCCTAATAATCTCCCAAGCTATCAGAATGGGGTAATAGATGCTGGACAGTGTCCAAAGGAAAAACCATAGAATATGATAGGAACTTAGATCTGTAAGAAGAGGAAGCACTGCATGATGAACATCATGGTCAATAGCCATGTATGATAGTCTGAAGTTTGATTAAAAAAAGTATATCAGAGTTCTGCACAAACATATGTAACTGCTATTAGGTGAGACAAATGGTACAACAATTTGCTAGATAGTGTTAATGACTTCACAACATATACTTGTATCAAAATGACAGCATGTCTAGACTTAATATAGACAAATTCAGGTCAATCATACAGTGTAGCAGTTCGCCTGCATTGTTGCTGATAAAGTCACCATCAAACAACTTAAGGGAAAATATGGTTTATTCCTTATAATATACTGGTTATAATTCCTCATACAGCTTTGCAGGAGAGCTCACATCAACACCAGGGATGAGGGAACCAGACACATCATCTCCACATAATATTTGAGAAAAGGACGATCCTTACTTTCCAGAAGGAAGCCTCCTTTCTCAAACAGTTCCGTCCATTTTATTCACCTTCCCTGGAATAGTACCATCCACCATGGGCTGGGCCTTCCACATGCACTAGACAATCTCCTGCAGGTTTGCTCTGGGCTTAATTCACCTATCAATTTTCTAACTATGACATACACCAAAAATATCACAGGAGAGTCATTTCCAAAAGCAATCTCCATTACCTGTGGCTAATGATGTATGCTTTATAAAACACATCAAAGTACTTAAAGACTTTCAAAATACACACAGTATACTTTTTTGAAACATCATTCATACCATTAGAAACATTGCAAAATAAATGGGGTATTCATCTGAAATATACATGATATTTTTCTTACATGTAAAGGCACAAGATTAAATGTGGACTCTGCAGTCTGGTCATCCAAGGACATCACAATTATCATCCAAAATGTATACCTGCACAATAAAGAAACAGTTTCACAAATATGCCCATGAATTTATAGGGGAACTTGGATGATTAAAGCAGAGTTGCTTCAGAAACATTTTGGACAGGCATGTCAGTCAGCACATGTGTACTCTGGAGGTGAGGAAGCAGTATTTCTTGAGCCCATGAATTCAGGGACACTGGGTCAATAGAGAGAATGCCTATTTCAGATAAACAAAAAACTTGTGAAGACTGAGAAATCACTAAAATACTAGCAAAGAAGAACCTATGCACTCAGGGAAACACGGTTTCCTATTTGACTGTCAATATTAGAGATTTCAATATTGGAGTCAGTATGAGAGCAACAAACAAGGATGAAAGCCCACATAACAAGGAGACAATTCCCAAACTCCTGCAAGTCTTACTTTGGTGGCTGGCAAGTAAAAATTAATTGGATCTTCCTCCACAACATCTATAACCCTTTGTCCAACTTCCAATGTGATGTTCTCAGTCATCACATCACTAATAAAGAATATGTATCGGTCAATCCAGCTAAAATCTCTCTTAAAACATGTTATAACAACCTTAACACCTTCTACTACTTGATAGACTATGGCTTGCAAAACAAGAGACTCTGTTAATTTACGTGTAATGTAAATACTCACTACAAAGAAGAACTTCCCAAGAAGGATGGGACAACCTTCTTTAGTAGAGAAAAACCATTCTGATTCCAGAGGAGGAAAGTAGAACATCATGAGTTGTGATTGCTCCTGAAGGCAGAATGCCCAGGTTCAAATCCTGGTTATGTGTGACACAGTGTCCTCACAGCATATTCAGTGGAAGACTATAACTTAGAACATTATGTCAGGACCAAGATTTCCTTGCTAATAGCCACAGGTTATATGCTGCTTACCTGTGTAACCCCAAGCAGATTAGTAATCTTTGTGACCAAGGTTTGGTTAAGAAAATCATAGTGTTTGGTGTCTGCCTTGCTTCTTCTGTGTTCATCAACATGGTTAAGTGTTTTGCATTACTTGAAGCTATGGTTTACATTGTGTATTTGAATGGATATTTTGAAAACAGTCAGAATTTTTACACAGCTTCATCAATCAAAGCAGTCATAAACTGCATAGTTCTTAGAGAAGCAACCAGAGCAATGCCTGGTGACACAAGCCTGTATGCACAGCTACTAGAATAATCAAACAAAAAGGCTCACACATTTGGGATCTTGCTCAGCTAAGTCAACTCAAAGTCAGTCTGAACAAACTGTTTACCATCTAAATCAAAAGAAAAAATTTTAAGAAGTACTGTGGATATTATCTTCAGACTAATGCAAGCAGTTCATTAATCAGTTCCCTTATTTACAGTGCCACATATTCTCCGTATATATCTCCACTGATCTAGAACTATCTATGTGAATGAGGGATCAAACTTGAGATCTTTTTCTACTTACCTACCAATGCTAGTATTAGAGGCATGCCCCATCTTTCTAGATGCAAACCAAAAAAAAAAAAAAATTGAAAATAAGCTCACATAACAGAGAGCTCTGAAAAATATTAGGCTTTTATGTGGTATAAAAATGGGTCTATGTTTCTGAAGCATAGCATAATAAGTTTTACTTATTAAGCTATGACATTAAAGTCCAAGAAATTACAAAGAATGCATTGTGTCTTCAAGTTGTGTGTGGCTTCATATAGCAGAAGAAATAGGAAACCACTGAAGAATGTAAAAACATCTTCAACTCTGTGAATTTCCACAGACACTCAGGGAGAAGTTTCTTCTAAACACAATTATTTCCTTCTATGGCAGGTTTGGCTAAGAACATCACCCTCCCCTGAGGGTTCACAACACCACCAGGAAAGCTCAAAACTGTCTAGCACAATGAAATAACTTGTCTGACAAGATCATAACACTGATTCAGCCACCCTCCTGGAGGATGCCATGTTTGTCCTTCTTAGAGAAGCTGTCCCTGGCATAGAGAAATATGGCTGACAAGAAACTGCTATTGAATGAGACAGTCAGGAAGTGAGTCATGGGTTATAGACTAGCCTTTCCCCTTCTCTTTGCTACTTAGTCTTGGTTGTAGAACGAGTATGACAATAGGAGGACTTCCCTGGTTAATGACTATTAATGACATGCTTTGCACAAAGTGGTGTAGGACACATGTTGGAATTAATACAATTCAGAATGGGATGTAATATAATCCAGGGATGTTTTCTTGGTCTCTGATCCACAGCTAGCAGTCTTTCATCCATCTAACTTAAATGTCGACTGTGTGGCTACTATGGGGCAGGACTGTAGGAAAACAAAATTTATAAACCAAATCGTGGCTTCTACTCTGTTATACATGGCAGAAGACATGTAAGTGACAACTTTCTTGCCTTCAAGAACAAGCCTGTATGGGATTGAGAAATGAAGTCTATGCCAAATTAAGGCTTGCTGTTTCTGAATGAAGAAAAGAAAGGCCCCCAAGAGGAAAATAGGGAATGGATAAGACAATTTGGAGTCTATATCTGAGAATTATCCCAAGTGCATTCCAGGTTTGTCCACAATAGGACAGAAGTTGTATAATTTTTAGTGGTTTAATCATTAGAAATCTGAGGACACTAACATCCCCAACACATACTGGAGATTGTGGACTGTCCTCTCTTCACATTGCTGTCTGAACTACAGTGTGACTTTTATGAGGATGAACCAGGTGAGGAAAATTTGGAGACTTCTGGAAGGTGCCTTGATACTTTTATTGCATTTTAGAATCGACATGCCAATGGAAACATGATGTAAACAAGCCCCAACCCAATGGCAGTGGGTTGAAGTGGGGTAGGTAGTTTGAGATGATAAAGCCTTTGAAGATTCTGCCAAGGCCTAGTCATTTGATAGCACTAATTAGGTTGGGATCAAGGACCATAATGTTACACCAGAGACAATAAAAACCCTTGGTGAAAGAATAAGGAACTCCCTCGAGCTGATTGAGCTAGGCCAACAGTTCCTAAATAGAAATCCAATAGCACAGGTGCTAGAACTAATACTCAACAAATTGGATCTTATGAAATTAAAGAGTTTCTGTTCAGCTAAAGAGATTGTAAACCCAGCAAAAATGCAACCCACAGAATGGGAGAAAATCTTCACTAATCACATATCTGATAGAACTCTACTATCCAGAGTGCACAAAGATCTTAGAAACTAAACAACCAGGGACTGGAGAGGTGGCTCAGGGGTTAAGCCTCTGCCTTGCAGGCAGAAGGTCCTATGTTCGGATCCCAGATCCCACGTATAGATGCCAGGCAGAAGCGGGGGCGGCCTGCGTTCCGGCCCTGGTAGGGCGGAGCCTGTGAATCCCAGGGCAGAAGGAGGTGGAGGCGTCCATGGTGGTTCCCGAATTCGTCCATGGTTCTACACACACACACGCACATACATACGTACACATGCACAATTGAATAAATAATAAAAAAATTAAAAAAAAGAAACTAAACAACCAGGAGATAAATGGCCCAATTAAAAAAATGAGCCTCAGAATTCAAAAGAAACTTTTCTGAGGACAAAATTGAAATGCCTAACAAATATGTTAAAAATGCTCCACATCCTTAACCAGCAGGGAAATGCAGATCAAAACTACCCTGAGATATCGTCTCACCCTGGTCAGGATGGTGAAAATCCACAATACAAACAGCACTGAATACTGGAGAGGATGTGGAGAGAAAAGAACTCTCATAAATTGCCGGTGGGAATACACACTTAAGCAACCACTCTGGAGATCAGTATGTCGTTTTCTAAAAAAGTTAAGGATTGAAATGCCAAATTCCCATACCATTTATGGGAATAATCACCCATAATGTAGAAATTCACTACAGTGCCACAAACACAACCATGTTCATTCCAGCCCTATGTATAATAGGAAAGTCATGGAATCAAACCAAATGCCCAACAGTTGATGAATAAATAATGAAAACATGGTACATTTATGCAATGGAATACTACTCAGCCATCAAAAAAGATGAATCAATGAAATTTGCTAGAAAATGGATGGAATTAGAAAAAATTATATTGAGTGAGGAATCCCAGACAAAGAAAGTTAGATGGTGTGTGTACTCCCTAATAAATGGATACTAGTTCCAAACGCACTTAATGACATATTCAAAGGTAAATCTCTGTGATACCCACTGTAATGGCAAAGGATTATAAACAGAAGGAAAGGGGAAGGAGGACTTCAAAAAAAAGGAGATAGGGTATCATGCTTCAGTAGAGAAAATAGGCCACTGTCAAGTATTCCATGTAAATAGTGAGACATCTGGTGAAGCTCACTCTCACTTCCTTTCCTGGTCACTTGTGACTGAACTGGCTAGATCTCACCATTCAGGAGGGTATAGGGACTGGCAGATACATGGCAACCATCTGGCAAGTGGGACATTGACCCTCCACTGATGTGTCCTACTTCTATTCTTCCATATACCTTTGAGTCTCCTCTTATATTAAGGTCTTCATTTAAAGTCTTTTATCTTTGGTTAGGAGGTGACCTTGGATACCAATTGGGATACAGCCAAGGGTAGTATAGGAAAAGCAAATTGGCAACAACAGATCATAATCCAGAACACCAAAGACCTTACATTATTCACCTGGAACCAGACCAGTCAAATCTCTCCCCATCCTAAAGCTCAGGGAACTTTGTGGAAGAGGGGGTAGCAAGATTGTAACAGCCTATAGATAGGGAGGACCAAGGATATGCAAGGTACTCCACACAAGTTAGGGTGGCAGCAGCCAGAATTGACCTTTGCCTGACCTGCACAATGATGACATGTCAACAACCCTCCACAGGATCACAGGAGAGAAGGCTTCAGGCAGTAGGATCCTTGGAGGCCAGGGATTAAACGGTCATGATAGAGTTCCCATACTAACGGGGAGCCCAAGAAGGGGCTTTGGGCTATGTCCCTGAGTGCTGAACCCTCACTAGAGTGGAGGACTCAGAGGAGGTTAGGTGGTCAACTAAATGGATGCTCCAGTGGATGGGAGGGAGGAAGGGTGAGGAACTGGGAGATGGGGAGAGAGGGAGGGGAATGAAAGGAAGGGGGTAAAGGGGAGAGTGTAATGGGAGTTTACAGAGGAGAGTAAAGGGGAGGGAGAGGACGGGGATACCTATTGAGCTTGTATTATTAGGAAAAAAAAATAAAGAAGAAAATAAAAAAAATTGGATTTGGGTTATTTTCGTTAATAATGATTGTTGGTGGGAAGCATAGTTCAGTTGTTAGGACATAAAAGGCCATGTGTGTGCCCTTCCCACTGGCCACAGCAGGAACATGAACATACAAGTCTGGAATGTTTCCACCTATGGCTGGGCCTCTGATGTCCTTCCTGAGTCACCTCAAAACAGTCCCAAATGTCTTTTTGGCAGCCTTCCAGATAGCCTAGGGCCCAGTATTCCCATAAAACCTCTGTATCCAGGAATTTTTGTGCCCTGAGAGGTGTAGAAAAGGGTCCTCTGGCTCTAAAATCCAAACAATGAAGAAGCACCATGTACTATGACCAATCAGAGGCACAGATTTTGGGGGGGGGGACACAGAACTGCCCTTCCATTGTGAGTCAGCCAATAGGAAGGTCCCAGGTATGACCAACAGCTATGTGAGTGATAGACTGAACGTGCCTTTAGAGTGGAGATTATAGAGATAATTCAGTAGCATTGCCTGATCATATCAGAAATCCGGGAGTTGACATTGGGGCAGGAATCTATGCCCAGGGTGATAAAAATCCAATATGGTGATTAGACAAGGGTTAATCACATTTCCCATAGTTACTATAAAGCATGCTACCTTTGGAATGTATGGATGCATGGTGGCCAAATGTTTGCATTTTTCTCTACCTACCTCTGACAGCAGAATTAATTTTTATTAAGATCAGTAATAATTCATCTTAGAAACATTTGATTGCCATATGGTTGTTTTAATATCTATGTCACAGTTCTGCATTACTTTCATTTTTTGGCAACTAACATTACTCTAAATTCTTGGAATTAGTGAATAACAGACCCAATTAGTATCACAATCTATTGGTAATTTTCCAAGAGCAGTAAAGGAGAAAGGAAAAAAAACAATAGCAAAAAAATTATGTTGAAATAAAATCTTATCATGTAATTCTGACTGACCTGGAAATTGCTCTGTAGAATTAAATTATGGAAATTCACCAGCCACTCCATTCCTCGTACTGGGATTACAGATGTTTGCCTCCATGGGAAGTCTAAGGAATCAGAATTGAGTTTCTGATTTAAACTTTGTCTTCTGTATGGCTATAAATCAGACATGATCTGGGAATGTCTTTGTTCCCAGTCCCTCTTTGTACCTCAGACTGAGGTGAGGCACAAAAAAGCTGTAAAATAACAGCGAGAGAAAGCTGCTTTATTCTTGCATAAGCAACATCCAGAACTTGATGTGCAAATAACAAGAGAATGTGATGGCAAAGTCTGAATGAAACCCATTATCTATACCTGAAGGAGGGTAAACAGAACAGTTTTAGTGGGGTTTGTCCTTTGCAGTCAGCTCTACCTGAGGATCATAAATCTCCTGGAGTCTGGGAGGTAGAACTTCAATGTCATGGATGATTTTATTCCAGTAGCTGTGTGAGTTTCAATGTTTTAATGCAGAAAGTAATAAACACAAACAAATTAGAGGAACAAGAGGATTTTACTTTATTATATTATTTTGAAATACAGTTCACCTTGGCAGCAGTAGTCACACCAGCATCAGCAACAAAGGTACTTGGAAACTTGCATTTGGAGCAAGAACAGTGTGGTCCTGAAGCAAAGGAACACAATCACTTTTAACCTTGTCAGTCTGGCAAACTTCTCCCTAGCACTCTCTGTCCTGTAAACCTACAGAAAAGATGACTCCCTCCCTATGACTGTGTGTTTTTTACCCAACTCATATAATCAAGGTGATATTCTATAGGCTTGATTAGAGGCTGACTTAATAACTACTTCTTGGTGTACCTAGAGACTTACCTCACAACTTTCAAGTTAACAGTTGGGGCTAATTCGCATACTAGGTTTGTTGTAGTTAACCTGCATGCTGCTGATAAATTCATGACCAAAGAGCTTAGATGAACAAAGTTATAAATTTCCAGTTATAGTGATCAGTCCAGCTCCTCAAAAGAGTACATACCAGCAACAGGAGCTGAAGGAACTGACCATGCCTTATCCACAGGATTGCTAAGAGAGGGACAAACCTCACTGACCAGACATCAAGATTGCCAACATATGATGAAGAATGCCAAGGCATTGTGCTAAATTCTCCCATCTTATCTACCTGCCCAGAAAATGGTCTCACCCATTGTCAGCTGGATCTTCCCCAACAAAAGCACACTCTCCAGCTGGCTTATCCAAGGGATTGTCTTACCTACTAACTCTTTACAAATGTGCCTAGTGCACAACCTTCAATTTTCAAGTCGACAGCTACATACCTAACTACCACATTCAACCCCATGTCAACATGATAGAAAACACATTAATGTTCAGATACTTTTCAAATCTTATGTCCACAGGTGTTACATTCATTTTATGATATGAAAAACATTCAATTTGGAAAGATCTCCAACTCTAATATTAAAAGTTAACTTATTCCAATTTAAAAGGCTCCATCTTTAACAGTCCAGTTCCAAAATTTGCAAAATCCAAAACTTCCTAAAAATTCCAAAATCTATTATCTGTAAGGTCTTGTCAAATCAAAACGAGTTAAATACTTCAGCACAGAATACACATTAAATGGATATATTAGGAGAGAGCAAGAAAATATCAAATTAAGACTGAAATCTTGCAAAGTGAATTCCATATCCTGGAGTTCAATGTTTGTCTTTTATACTACATCATGCAATCAAGTTAGCTTAAAGTCATAAGTTAAATCCATATGTCCTTTACAGCCCAAAGTTTCACAAGCAGCGTTTCTTTGGATCACATCAAATCTTTTTTTTTTTTGACTAAAAATATTGTAATATTTGCTAACATAATTTCTTTTATTATTATTATAGTTTCCACTCATACAAACTTAACAGGTACACCGGTCCCCTACTTCTTTCCAACTCCCCCTGACCCCCCTGCTCCCGCCTACCCTCCCCCCTCCCTCCACATTCCCCAGTGTCTCTCCCCCCCCCAATCCCTGGAGCATCCTTTAATGTGCATGCCAAACTCTCCTCTGGATCCTCCTCTCCGATGACGTGCAAGGACCCAGCGGCATTTCCCAGAACCCTTTCCTGTGTTCCCCTTAAGCTTAGGAATACTACTGTGATCGTCAGTCCCTAGCCTCCAAGGATCCTAGTGCCTTTAGTCCATGCTAGACTTTGTGGGGTCAATAATGTGTTGGACATAGCACAGGTCATGCAAAGGCCTATTACGATTGCTTCAGCCCTAACTTGTGTGGAGTATCTTGCATATCATTGCTCTTCCCATCCTTGTGCTCTTACAATCTTACTGCCCTCTCTTCTGCAAATTTCCCTGAGCTTCAGGATGGGGAGAGATTAGGCTGGCCCAGTTCCACATGGTTGATATAGAGTCTCTGATGTTCTGAATTATGGTTTGTTGATTTTTTTTTTTTTTTGGTTTTGCTGCTCCTGCAATGCCCTTGGCTCCATACTGATGGGTATTGAAAGTCACTCTCTGGCTAGAGATAAAAACCTGTTAAACTAGAGTCTTGTTATAAGAGTATATTCAAAGGTAGATGGAATAAAAGTAGGAGACCGTGGTGAGAGAGGGGTCAATCACCCATTTGCAAAATGGTTACTTTCTGTCTTGGAGCCTATATGCCCTCCCCTTCTGGTGAGATCATATCCCATCAATTGCAAATGATCAGGAAGGAAAGTCTATGAACTTAACCAGATGTCTCATTACTTACTTGCAGTCCTTGATGGTGGCCTATTTTCTCTGCTATAACATGGTCCCCTCTATCCTTGTTTCTGGTGGGGCCCTCCTTCCCCATCCCTCCTGTTTATAATCTTTGCAATTACTGTAGGTATTATAGAGATTTGTCTTCGAATGTCTCTAAGTTGGTTTGGTACTAGGATCTACCTATTAGGGAGCACATACGGTGCTTCATTTTCTGTGCCTTGGATACTTCACTCAATATAATTGTTTCTAATTCCATCCATTTCCTGGCAAATTGCATTAATTCATCATTTTTGATGGCTGAGTAGCATTTCATTGTATAAATGTACCACATTTTCCTTATCCGCTCATCAACTGTTGGACATTTGGGTTGATTCTATGACTTTGCTATTGTAAACAGTGCCGCTATGAACATTGTTGTGCTTGTGCTATCGAGGTGAATTTTTGCTGTATGGGGGGTTATTCCCAAAAGTGGTATAGCAGGGTCATATGCCATTTCAATCTTTAACTTCTTTAAGAATGTCCGGATGGCTTGCCAGAGTGGTTGTATGAGCCTGCATTCCCACCAGCAATGTAGGAGAGTTCCCCTGTCTCCACGTCCTCTCAAGCACTTGGTGTTGTTTGTATTGTGGATTTTTGCCATCCTGACAGGGGTGAGATGATATCTCAGGGAAGTTTTGATTTGCATTTCCCTGATGGCTAAGGGTGTGGAACATTTTTTAAGATATTTGTTAGACATTTTAATTTCATCCTTGGTAAAGTTTTTTTTTAAGTTCCAAGGCCCATTTATTAATTGGCCCATTTGTTTCCTTGGTGTTTAGTTTTCTAAATTCTTTGTGCACTCTGGATAATAGAGCTCTATCAGATATGTGGTTAGTGAAGATTTTCTCCCATTCTGTGGGTTGCCTTTGTGCTCGTGTTACAATCTCTTTATCTGAACAGAAGCTCTTTAATTTCACAAGATCCCATCTGTTGAGTATTTGTTATAGTGACTGTGTTATTGGATGTCCGTTTAGGAACTGTTGGCCTAGCCCAATCAGCTTGAGAGAGTTACCTACCCTTTCAACTATGGTTTTTATAGTCTCTGGCCTTACATCGAGGTCCTTGATCCGTTTGGAACTAATTTTTGTACATGGTGACAAGTATGGGTCCAGTTTTAATCTTCTGCGTGTGGATATCCAGTTTTGCCAGCACCATTTGTTGAAGAACTGTTCTTTTTCCATTGAATTTTTTTGGCCCCTTTTTCAAAGATGGCTGTAGTTGTGTGGGCTTATATCTGGGTCTTCAACCCTTATCCATTGGGATCAGATCAAATCTGTACTTACAGCTATCTTCAGAACATAGTTCTGCCATCTCCAACATTCTGTGTTTTCTACTGCAAATATAAACTTCATTTTCCTTTGCACAAATTCAAACCTGCCATTACTATTCTATTGCCTCTCAATTGCTGGGTCTCTAGGCATGCACCATAACACCAATTTCATGTGATTTGGTGGATTAATACATGAGTTCTGTCATCCTGTGTGTGCTCTACCAACAAATCTACATGTTCAGCATGCTGGAAAGATTTTCTCAATCACTGATATCAGTCATACTTAAATCAGTATTATGCAATGTTTTCATTTTTTCAGGTGTTTATCCATATAAGCATCACTAATTTATAAATTGTGACATTTTTCCTGGGTGAACCTAATAATTCTTCATGGTGACAACACTTTTCTTGGGAAGGTAGTAGTTGGGAGATTTAAAATAAATTTTCTCTGTTCTAGATAATTAACTCTAAGTAGGATTCTCACGGTTTTTTATTCATATGGTATGTTTCATTGATTGTTTTTTAATGAAAATAAGCTTTATTACATCAAGTAATAAATACATACAAAGATGCAAACGGTTTTATTCATTTTCTTCCTGATACTTTATTAACTCAGAATTGGAATTGACACTCTTAGTATGAAAAAATGGTCAGGGTACTTGCTAGGTTTGGTAGAGTGCCCTTTCTTCTGTGTCTATAGCTTGGACAAATATTTCTAAGCTTGGCCTCAAAGCACTTGGTCATACAAATGTTTAAACAAAGAGGACCTGAGAGGCATATCTTAGCCACAAGGCATTTGGCTGCTACTGAGTAAACACCTTTTCAGTAGCTTTGAGTCCTCAGAAATGTGCAGCTAAGAAAAGAATGAATTGGTTCAGGTGACACAGATGTAGCCAAAAGAAGATTAAGGGGAGAGGCTGGATTTGGGGGTGAACAATAGTTTGTTGTAGAGTAACTTCGCATGTATCCTTTAAATCAATGCTTAAAAAAAAAAAAAAAAAAAACTTGGGTTGTTCCTAACTACTGAAATGCACATCTTAATCTAACTGCAAAATGTGTTCTCTTGTGAGTGTAGATTCAGAGCTCAGTAAACCATGGCAGAAAAAAAAAAAAAAAAAAAAACTAAAGTGTTTCCATTTTGAAAACAATGGTTTCAGCAGGTGGGACCAAGGAGCTAGGATCTAGCATTGTATCCTGGTTTCGGCCAAGTACTCTGGAACTAGTACTCTGGCATGGCTGATGCCTACTTTCAGTCTCTCCAGGGCGCTCTTGCTCCCTGCATACCTGGGTCTGATCTCTTTTCCCAGCACCTTGATGATTGCCAGCAACTTTGCATACTTGTTCTGGGGCACCTGTCTGCTGCCTGCTCCCTGGGTGTAGCCTAAGGATAGTGGCCTGTAGTCACCGAGCAGCTAACAGTACTGGGAGGATGTGGCCATATTAGAGGATGGAGAGTGGACACTTCCTGCTTCCTGTCCTATCTTGTTTCCCAGAGCTGCCAAACCTGGCTTTGTGACCTGTGACAAGGCCCTTCCTTCTTGGGGCTTTCTTCTTCCATCTGCTTGAGGGCTTGCTCCCCTATATCAAACACTGGGGTTAAGTATGGGAAGTGATGTTGAGCGTGGTGGTGGGCGACTGCTAGGAGCGCTGATGGACCAGACCGCGAGGTGGGAGGCGAGGCGGGCGGCAAGGCAGAGGTCGAGGTCCATGCCAGGCCTCAAGTCCCTGCGCCCGTGGAGTGCCTGCCGAGAGCCCACGCATTTTTTGGTGGCAGCAGCTTGGGCCTTGCCGCAAATTTGGCCTCAGCTCTTTCGACCCCGCAGCAGCCAATCGCTGGTGGGCGTGGTGCAGGGGCTTGGCAAACTTTGAGCCCAGCCTGCGAGAAACATCTGGCCCACTCTGCCTGCGGCTGTGCATATTATTTTTTTTAAAAAATCCACAGTTTAGGAGAAAAGAACAAAGATGATCATGTCAAATGACTTTCCCTTATTTGTATGAGTGTGTAGTGTGTTTGTGTAGTATGTGTACTAGTTAGTGCTGTTTTAGTGTGTTATGTGTATTTGTGGTGTGCCTGTGTGTACATGTGATGAGATGTGTGTAAATACGTGTTTTCTTTCTGTGTGTGTTAGTGATATGGCATTTATATGTGTGATGGATTTGGGTGTTGACTATGTCTAGTGCAATGTATGGTTTGTGAGAACATGGTGTTTGTGTGTATGTGTGCTGTGCGTGTATTACTTATATGTGTGGTGTGTGTTTTGTGTTTGTGCTGTGTGTTCAGTGTTTGTATTAGTCTGTATTTGTGTGTGGGGTGCATGTTTGTTATTAGGTATACATTTTTTGTGTGTGGGAAATGTGAATGCATGAGTGGGATGACATTCCTGTACATGCAGATACACATGTATTTTTTTTAAAAAAAATGTTTCATTGCTTCAAAAAATTAAGATAGGAGTCAACTTCACAGGATTGCATAGGAAACAAAAATTCCAAACCATTAACGTGCATGTTCTGCATAAGAAAGCCAATGTTCAATTTTGGATTATGTTCCTTAAGAATCATTCATCTTTATGATTTGTGTAGATACAATGTTTCTTGCTGGGACAGCTTTCCCATCTCTGCTTCCCCAATGAAGATATTACAAATGGATTCCACTATTGTCTTTATTTTATATAGAGGTGACATTCAAACTTAAGTCCTCATGTTAGTGCAACAAGTACCTGACCATGTGAAGAATCCTATCATCTTATATCACATTAGATACATATGACAATCCTCTCTGCGCTATCATGGATTTCATGGATTAAATGAGTTCACCCCCACAAGTTCATAAGTTTTTATCTTGAGATGATCGATGTTAGTGCTTGGGAAAGTTGCAGGAATTTTAGGAGGTGGAAAATTGCTGGTAGAAAGCATGTCAAAAGGGGTGGACCTTGAGATTGTTTATTTCCCCCTTTACTCTAAAAGTATGACATTTGGAATTTGCTGTTGGTTTTCCTGGCTCTGTGATGGCAGCTGTTGCCTGAATCACCCACAGCTTCTGCCACCTGTCATGTCTTCTGCTATATTATTCCTATCTTAATGAACTTTCTCTCTCTTCTGGAAATTTATGTCGAATAAGTCTCTATTTCTCCCAAAAAGTATTGTCTGAGTGTTAGATCACAGAAACAGAGGGAGTAACTGCAATGAAAATTGGTATCAAGAAATTGGGTGTTGTTCTGAGACTAAAAGGATCTGGTACCAGAAAGTGAACTGTGTCTGTGAAAATTTGGTACCAAGAAGTTTGTCCACTGTTGTGATGTGGTGACTTTGCCTTTGGAACTTTTTGTGGGGAGAAATATAGAGAAACTTGGAACTTTGAACCAGGAAAACCTTTGAGTCTTAGAGACAATGAACAAAATGACCTTTCTAGCCACAACATTGAATACAACAATGCTGACAAAAACCAAGGTAATGGAAACACAACTTGTGATGATCCAGAGAAGAACAGGAGCATTTGGAGCAATGTTTTGTCAAAGAGTTTGGCCAAGTTTTGCCCTCTTCCTGAAAGCTTGCCTGAAGTTCAGGGTTTGGTGGTGTTCAAGACAAAAGAGTCTTGACAAGTAGCATGACTATTTTTTAGTGCTCTTACTCAGAATTATTCTGAAAAAAAAAACATAGATCATGTGGAAGGAAATAAAAAGTGTTAATTTTTGTGAGGAAAAGTGTAAGGATAAACTTATTGAGAATGTAATAAGTAAAAAGGCTGCAATTTTTAAAGAGATTGTCAACATTAGTGAACCCAAGACTGTTCTTGATTTGGATAATAGGAAACATCACTTCCTGAAGGCAAGACCCCTGGGAAAGCTCCCATATGTAAGAGTGCAAATTTTTTTACCTGCATTCTTTTATTTTCTATTATTTTACACATGAATATAATGAATTCATAATATTTTCAATTTTAACTTCTTAGTCTCCAGTCCCATTCCACTCTCTCTTTACAATCTTTCATATCCCCTGCCAGACTCTCTCCTATTTCAAATCTTTATGCTTGGGTGGCCCACTATGTTTCATCTAATTTGTATTTGATAATATACACCTGACATGCTTCAATGTTCCAAAAGTATCATAGATCAGAGGACACACCATTGAAGAAAGCACATTGGTTTTCACTTCCATCAGCTATAGTTCACATCAGTCTCTCAGAGCATCTCATGGTGAGATGCTTAGATACCCATGCACTATTGTGTAGCTATATATATATATATATATATATATATATATATATATATCTGCCACGAAATCTTGTATGTCACAACTCTATCATGTCCAGGAGGATAATTCCTGGCCCAACACTGTCTCACTTCAGGATCTTAAAATCTTACTATCTACTCTTCCTTGATGTTTCCGGGCCTTGGAGTGGGTGTGGATGATGTACACATTTCCTGTTTAGGGATAAGCAGTACATAGTCATTTATTTTCTGAATTCCAGCAGGTTGTGCTCTTCAGTAATAATCTCTTTCTGGGGCAGAAAGGGGCTTTGAGGATGAGTGCTGTGTGCCTTTCCAATCTATGGGTATAATAACAGCTCGGCATACTTTCTTCCACCTGAAAATTCATAGTCTACTCTTGCCTTGGGACCTGTGCCTTTCCCTGTCATAGCCAATTGTTAGAGGCCAGAGTCACTAAAAGGCCAAAAGGAACTCAAAAAGCTTTTTTGATATGCGCCCCCCCCCCCCCCCCCCCCCCGGGATCCAGCTACCAGGACATTCCAGAGGAGCCGTAAAAACGCCCCGGACCCAGATAACAGATAGCGCAACTGCGCGACCACCTGGCGCCTCAACCACCAGGCGCCTCCACCATGCTTATCTCTTTTCCCCTGCCCCACTCCCTTTCCAGCCTAAGCATATAAGCTGTACCCTAACTCTAAATAAACGAGACCTTGACAACTCTTTGCTTGGTCTCCCTCTTTCTTTCTCGCCCATCGTTCCCTGCAGGCTCGATCCTCCTCGGACCCACAAATAACTGGTCCTGCTGGACAGGACAAGTGGCGCCCAAACGTGGGGCTCGAGGCACGGACCCGAGTCGGACGAAGATCCAGCCGAGCGGATCAGACACTCGTAGAGGAGATCGCCCTTATCACGCGAGGGAAAGTCATCTCCAGCACTCATAGAGGAGATCGCCCTTGTCACGCACGAGGGAAAGTCATCTCCAGCACTCACAGAGGAGATCGCCCTTGTCACACACGAGGGAAAGTCATCTCCGGCATTCGTAGAAGAGACCGCCCTTACCGCTCATAAGGGAAAGCTGTCTCCTCAAGGGAAAGTCATATTTGGTAAGTGATTCATCTTCATCTCATTATTTTCAGCGATGGGCCAAAATGTTTCTAAAGAGGCTGTCTTTATTAAGGACATTAAGTCCTCTCTCAGAGAAAGGGGAGTTAGAGTTTAAAAAGAGTTAAAAGAAAAGATTTAGTAGGATTGTTTTCTTTCTTTCATTTCTGAAGCTTGTCCTTGGATTGTTATTATGGGTCCGGAGATTCACCCCCGGACTTGGACTAAAGTAGCTCATGATTTAAATTGGCTCCTTTTGGAACAAGGGCCTGAGGTGGTTCCCATTCAAACTTTTAGTTACTGGAACTTAATCAATGATGTAATTCAGGAATTTAATGGCGGCGCACAGCGGTGGCGCCGGCTGTAATGCTCATGCGCAAAACAAAATGTTTGGGGGCAAAGCGGTCTGCTTGTCCCAGCGTGGAAAAAAGTTTGTGGGCAGAGTTGCTGGCTTTGAAGGCTGGGGAGAGGTCCCGGCGTGTGGAAAAATGGCTGCTGGGAGAGAAAATGCCTCATGGTTCTCTTCATAGAGGAGAAGGAGGATGGAAATGGTTAACAACAACAACAAAAAAAACAAAAAAAACAAAAACAAAAAAACCCGCTTCCTATACATCTTCACAGAAACCTGTCCCGGGGCAGGCTAGAGTGGGGAGCTCAGGGGGGGCTGACATACAAAGTTACTTTTAAAAGGTTCTAACTTGTTTGGCTATTTGAATTCCCTATGAATATGTGTATTTTATGTTTCATAACAACAACAGCAAAAAAGGTGGCCACTTTAGGTTATTGCGCGCTTGTGATCACATTTTTGGTTTTGACTTTATTCATTATTTGGCATGCCCAATTTAAATACACATGCACACTTAAAAATTACCATCAAAAGGCCTGAGTACGTACTGATTAAAATATCTTTTTATGAAGCTTCACAAAGAAATAATGTGTTTTTACCTAGGAAAGTTTGTTTTCACATGTGTAATGTTAACGTATTTAACAGCCAAAAAATAAAACTGGTTTCTGAGAAATTATGAGCTCCCTTCCTTGGGAAAAAAAAAATCTGGTTCCTAATTCCAAGTATACTCCTATGTTCTGTTATAATCTTACAAATTTAATTCAAGTACAGTGATTTTTAAGACAGGGTCTGCTGTTAATGCCTTTATTAAAGAACTTTTTTCTTACAGGATATCTAATATTAAAACGAAAAAATCAGAAAAGATAAAAAAGGTATAAATAAACAAGGTATGGTAATTAAATGTATAAAAGGTTTTTAAATAAGGTTTATAAGATAAAAAATCTCGCTTAAAAATTAAATGTGTACAGGAGGTTTGAGTTGTTTGATTAAAAAGATGTTAAGTGTGCTATAAAGGTTTATGAAATTTTGGGTTTATAAACAGATTAAGAACTAGAGATGGTTAAAAAAAAAAGTTATACATTGTGCTTCTTTTCTGCTATAGAGGACATTGAGCCTGGGGGTAGAGATTAAGATTAAGCTTCACGTATTTAAATGTATTTTAATTGTCTGTTTTGATTAAGCAGGAATTTGGTTACTCATAAAATCCCAACTTCTCAAGGGCAACAGGAAGCTTATTCTGGGGTCATGAGTAAAAACTAGAGAGGTCTGAGAACGTTGGCTTAGAGTTGGAAATTGTTTACAAGATTACTATAGGACCTTTGGCCCTGAAAAGGTTCCGGTCCAAACCTTCGCGTATTAAAATCTTATTAATGATATTATACAGGTTTATACTAGATCTCCTGATATTCAAAAGGTTATTTTAGAGGGAGAAAAAGTTTTACAACGTTGCTCCAGGCCTCCTTGGGCTTACGAGTCAGTTGCTATTGATATGCCCGCTCCTCCTTCAGATCCCCCTCCCTCGGACAATTCCCCTCACTTAGAGTCCCCTCCCATCCGTCTCTACCCCACCTTAAACATTCCAGAGATCCTTAACCCAGTCTCTGATGATAATGCCCTACCCCCTGATGAGAAAACTTCCTCAGACAATGAAGCTACCAACTGTAAAACACCCAACTGCCATCCTCAAAAAAAACCTTCCATTCTTACCCACCCCCTTATGCTTCAGCTCCTCTCTTTTGCGCCCCTGTTCTTCCTTCAGACAACTCCTTAGATCTTATCACTCAAGCCAAAGCTGAGCTCTCTCAACAATCAGCCTCCTTAAAACAACTCCTCCAACAAAAGAGGGAACATCTCACTCTGATAAAAGAGCTTTGTGCCCTAGATTTAGAATTAATTCAAACTTCTCAGTCTCCCCCTATAAGTTCAAACCCTAAAAAACGCCAAACAGCCTCTAAAAGCCTTCAACTTTTCCCAGTCACCTAGAGCAAAACTTCCACAAATTCCCAAGAACCTTCCTCTTTCTAAGGGGAAGAAATCACTGAGACTGGTGATGAATCTGATAATCAGAGAGATGGAGAAAGTCCCTCGGAGGAATCAGACTCCTAGGACACCCCACAGGTGGTCCAGAATCAACAATACCGCCGCCTAAGTTTAAAACATTTAAAAGACTTGAAAGTGGCAATTTCTAATTACGGCCCTACAGTGCCATTTACGGTAGCTTTACTAGAAAACCTGAGTGAGCGCTGGCTTGTCCCAAATGACTGGCATCATCTGGCCCATGCCTGTCTAGCTGGTGGTGATTTTGTTCTTTAGAGAACTGAGTTTGCAGAAAATTTCAGAGAGATTGCCCACCATAATTCTCAAACGCCTAAGACTAAAAACTGGACCAGAGATAGACTTATGGGGCACCCTCCATATAAAACTAACGAAATTCAAACACATTTCCCTCCTGGCCTCCTGTCTCAGATTCAAAATACAGGTCTCAAGGCATAGAAACGGCTTCCCCCTAAAGAGTCTGCTACCACCTCCTTGGCTAAACTTCATCAGGGACCCGATAAGCCTTATAGTAATTTCATCAGCCGCCTCACAGACGCGGCTGAGTGGCTATTCGGTGGGGGTGAAAACGAGAGTGCTTTTGTAAAACACTTAGCATTTGAGAACGCCAATCCTGCTTGTCAGGATGCTATCCACCCTCACTGGTCCTGTGATATCTCTAACTATATAAAACTGTGTTCAGGCATTGGCTCGGCTCATGCCATGGGCATCGCCATAGGAGTTGCCTTAAAAGATTTTACCACAGACAAAACCTGGCCATTTTTTCAAAAACTGTACAGCACCTAAGGCCTCCTGCCTACTGCCTACAACACCCTGCCCTCTTTACAAAAGAGGAAAACACTGGGCCTCTGATTGTCGCTCAAAAGCTGATGCCCAGGGAAACCCATTACCGCCAAAAACAAAAACAAAAACAAAAACAAAAACAAAAACAAAAACTTCCAGAGGGGCCAGCCCCGGGCCCCAAAACCCATTCAGTTTCAGCCGGCCACGGGGAACAGCCAGCACAAACCTCAGCTTCCCTCCTCAGGGCTTCTTCAGGAAGCGCAGGACTGGACTTGTGTGCCTCCGCCTACACAATTCTAGATCCTCTAGATGGCGCACAAGTTCTCGCCACTGGGATATTTGGGCCCCCTCCCAAAAATACCTTCTTCTTAATAATTGGGAGAGCCTCCTCCAGCTTACAAGGACTCAATGTTTTCCCGTCTCTCGTAGACAATGATTATACGGGTGAGATAAAAATCATAGCTACGGCTACACAAGGACCCTTGGCCATTTACCCTGGCCGACCTCTCACAAAAATTAGTCAGAGCTCTTAAAGATCTTGGCCTTCAAATCTCCCCAGAAAAAATACAAACTCAACATCCCTTTTTATTCCTAGGGTTTGAATTATTCCCCCATAAAGTTATTTCTCAAAAGCTTCAATTAAGAAAAGACAAATTGCTAACCCTTAATGATTTTCAACGACTATTGGGTGATATTAACTGGCTAAGACCTTATTTAAAAATTACTACAGGGGAATTGAAGCCACTTTTTGATATATTAAAAGGAGACTCTGACCCTCTATCCCCCAGACATCTCACCCCTGAAGCCCTACAGGCTCTCTCCTTGGTGGAACAAGCTATTAATGACCAATTTTCTTCCTACTATAACCCCACCCTTCCTTTATACTTTCTTATATTATCTACACCCTTCTCCCTACAGGATTATTCTGGCAAACTCGTCCCCTATACTGGGTCCACCTTTCAGCTTCACCCTCTAGGGTTCTAACAACCTATCTCACCTTAGTGTCCCAAATAATTAAACTCGGGCGAGAACATTCCAAAAACTGTTTGGCAAAGAGCCTGACCATTTAATTATTCCCTATAGCCCACATCAGATCCAGTGGCTCGCCCAACACGATTCAGAATGGGCCATAAGCTGTGTTTCCTTTCAGGGAAACATTGATAATCATTATCCAGCTCATCGCCTGTTACAGTTCCTTCAAAAAACTCCTTTCATTTTTCCCAAACTTGCACATGCCTCCCCCATACCTAATGCTGCCCTTGTTTTCACTGATGGGTCTTCAAACGGAATGGCTGCCTACTCCATAAATGGAGTTATGTATCAATCTCCCACCACCCACTCCTCCGCTCAACTTGTTGAACTTACCGCTATTGTTTAGGTTTTCACTACTCTATCACAACAACCTTTTAATTTGTATACTGATAGTTCATATGTTGCTCAGTCTATACCTCTATTAGAGGCTGTTCCCTTTATTCGCCCCTCCACTGACGCTTCCCCCCTTTTTTCGTTATTACAAGAACTCATTCACAAACACACACAACCCTTTTTTATTGGGCACATTAGGGCTCATTCTGGTCTTCCTGGACCCCTATGTCAGGGAAATGACCTTGTCGACCAGGCCACACAGCAACCTTCCCTGACTTCCTCCCTAACTGCGCTTGCCTTTAAACAACAAACATTTACTACAGCGCTCACCCCTCTTCAACAGGCACAACAGGCTCATAACCTCCATCATCTCAATTCCCACACCCTTCACTTAAGATACAAAATATCTAAAGAACAGGCCAGAGAAATTGTCCGTACTTACAAAGCCTGCCTGTCTTTTCTCCCTGAACCCCATATGGGAGTTAATCCTAGAGGACTTGTGCCAGGCGAACTTTGGCAAATGGATGTCACCCATTTTAAAACATTCGGAAAAAATAAATATATTCATGTCACCATGATACCTTTAGCGGTTTTATTTATGCAACTCCCCAAACAGGGGAAGCCACAAAACATGTTATTAACCACCTTATAGTCTGTTTTTCAGTCATAAATTGTCCTAAAGTCATCAAAACTGACAATGGCCCAGGATACTCTAGTACTCAATTTAGAGCCTTCTGTGCTCAATTCAACATTAAACACATCACGGGCATCCCATACAACCCCCAAGGCCAAGACATAGTTGAAAGAGTTGAAAGAGCCAATCAAACCTTAAAAAATATGCTTCAAAAACTACTATCTAACGAGGGAATTCTTTACTCCCCCCTAAACCACAGAACCCTGCTAAACCATGCATTGTTTGTTCTAAATTTTCTTCAACAAAGAGGCCTCTGTGCAGCCTTAAAAGAACAATGCTGTGTCTATATAGACAAAACTGGTCTTATAGAAGATAGTTTACAAAAAATCACTGAGAGCCTAGAAAAAAGAAAAAGAGAAAGAGAAAAACAAGAATCTTGGTATCAAAATTGGCTTTCCACCTCCCCTTGGCTATCTACCCTCCTCCTTAGTATTTTAGGACCTCTTATTGGATTACTTTTGCTTCTTTCTTTCGGCCCATGGGCTTTTCAAAAATTAACTCGTTTTATAAAATCTCAAGTTGACTCTGCCCTCTCTCCACCCTCCATTACGGTCCAATATCACCAGGTCTGTACAGAGAATACTGATGACAATGAAACATCCCTAGATATAACTACTGAGAGGCTTAATTTCTCTGCCCTTAATACTGTTAAAACCTCATGGTGGAAATGTTATTAATCATCCTTCTCTTGAGATTACTTCATGATATAGGTCCTGTCCGCCGCCTCCTCAACACGCTGGTCCCGTCGACAGTTCAACCCCACAGGTGACCTCTGAGATCTTGTTCAGCTACAGCTATATCACCCTTGGGCCTTTAAGAGAAGGTTTTGAGCCCAGGTGGCCGCTCCAAAGACGGGCAACTTCCTCAGCTCCTAGACCAACCTAAGACAGGGACTCTGAGGGTGACAGAGCCACCCCATGACGGGTGAGGCTAGGAGCAATGAGGTCGGACCCAAGACAGGAACGGCCACGAAAATGGCTCCAGGACACACAGACAATATTCTTCCCAAGCCTGCCTCGGCCCAATAGCTGTCTAGCTGCCCCCCACCTTTACTATATAGAAAAGGGGGATATGTTAGAGGCCAGAGTCACTAAAAGGCCAAAAGGAACTCAAAAAGCTTGTTTGATATGCGCCCCCCCCCCCCGGGATCCAGCTACCAGGACATTCCAGAGGAGCCTTAAAAATGCCCCAGACCCAGATAACAGATAACGCAACTGCGCGACCACCTGGCGCCTCGACCACCAGGCGCCTCCACCATGCTTATCTCTTTTCCCCTGCCCCACTCCCCTTCCAGCCTGAGCATATAAGTTGTACCCTAACTCTAAATAAACGAGACCTTGACAACTCTTTGCTTGGTCTCCCTTTTTCTTTCTCGCCCATCGTTCCCTGCAGGCTCGATCCTCCTCGGACCCACAAATAACTGGTCCTGCTGGACAGGACAGCTAATATACAGGCAGAAATAAATCTATTAAAACTGAACAAGACAATACAAAAAATCAAAATGATGAAGAGCTGGATCTCCAAGAAGTTAAACAATATTGACAACTTTTCATCGCATTGATCGAAAGAAAAAGAGAGAACACCTGGATTGATAAAATAAGAAATGAAAACAGGGAAATTGCAGTAGCATTGCCTAGAGCTCTTTTGTGGCTATTGCTACTGAGTCCCTACACCCCATCAGAGAGGAGGACCCAGAGGGAAGTTTGACATGCACACTAAAGGATGCTCCAGTAATGGGGGGAGGGGGCACTGGGAGAAAGGGAGGGAAGGAGGGAGGGGAAAGGAAGGGGAATACAAGAAAGGGAGCAAGGGGATAAAGGGAAGGGTGAAGGGAGGGAGGGGAATGGGGTAACTATCAAATTTGTATAAAATTATTAATAATAAAAAAGAAAAACACATACATACTTAAAAAAGAGGGAAATTGCAGCAGATACCAGAGTAATTCAGTTGATAGTAAGGAAATGTTTCTAAAAACTTGTACTCATCTAAATTGCAGAATCTAAAAGAAATGGATGAATTCCTAAACACATATTACTTACAAAAATGGACTCAAGATAAAGTGGATAATTTAAATGGACCAAAAGCAAATGATTAAATTTCAAAAATCCTAACCAAATAAAACCTAGGACTGGATGAATTCAGTACAAAATTCTACCAGACTTTCATAAAAGAACTAACATCACTACTCCTCAAATAATTGCATAAAATGGAAAAGGAAGGCATATTCTAAATCTTTTCCTACAAAGCCAGTATTATTCTGATTCAAAAAACAAGAGAAAGACAAACAAAGAGAGAATTATAGCTCATTTTCACAGAAGCAAAAATCCTCAAGAAAATACTTATAAACCAAATCCAGAAACATATACAAAGATCATATACCATGATCAAGTTGGGTTCATTCCAGGAATACAAAGATGCTTTAACATACATAAATTAATGTATGTAACTCATTATACTTAGAGACTCAAAAACAAATAATATGAACCTCTCAATAGATGCCGAAAAGGCTCAGGAAAAAATTCAACATCTTTCACAACAAAAGCTTTAGAGAGAATAGGAATGGGGGTACATATCTCAACATAACAGAACAACAAACCTAAGGCAAATATCATTTTAAATGGGGGAAAACTTGAAGTATTCCCACTTTGATCATGAACAAGACAAGCCTGTCTGCTATCACCACTCCTTTTCAATATTGTGCTTGACATTCTTGCCAGAGGAATAAGGCATGAGAAGGAGATAAAAGGTCTGCAAATAGGAAAGGAAGGAATTAAAATATTTCTATGGACAGATGTTGCCGTATTCCCCCCGCCAGGCCAGCCGGAGGGAGAAGGGAGAAACAGTGGAGCCTCAGGGCTAGAGGCGAATGAGCTAGCCGGAGACGGGGTCACCACCAGACCTTGGGAATCAGGTGAGAAGCAGCAGTGGACGAGATGCCACAGATTCAGAGTCATTAAGGGCATTTGGGCTTATATAGGGTCGGGGTCCAATCAGGTGTTGCCATCACTCCTGGGGGAACAGCCACCAGTCATTCAACTGTTTATTATGAGTCCATTGCAGAGGCAGGTTAGATGGCCACTTCCCATTGGTTGTTCATCCCTCATTGTCCTCTATTGGGACCCTCTGCCTGCATGGTACTCTATTTGAACATGTCCGGGGCATGTCTGTACGTACAGGCTTGTCCTGAATTCGAAAGCCAGGCTAGGGCCTCCCTGAGTCAGTAGTGCCACATTTCACCCTTTTATTTATAAATTTTGTCAGTGGGGACCATGAAAGCTGGGGTGACCCTGAGCCTCTTCAGCTCCGTGGAATATAAGTGACTGTGCCTGCCTTAGGTTGGTCAACACCCATGTGTGGACCATCATTGACTACCAGTCATGAGACCACCACAGCCAAGGAATCATGGTCCCAAAAGGGAACTCAAGGTGGCAGAAAAAATCAGGTTTTCATCATTGGAGGGGCATGCAGAGAGACTGTGGGGGGGGGCAGGCAGAGAAATGATCCAGAAGAACTGGTGAGACACAAATCAAAACCTAATAATTGTAAATTACTAAGGCATAGCTTCAATGGAGGACAGCCAGGCTTCCAAGGCGCCTTTGGTGGCCTTAGGAATGTCTGGAGCCTGAATGAATGCTCTGAGAACCTTCAAAGCAAGCTTTTGTTGTAAATGTTGAGGAATGCCCAAGGCCTGAATGGATGCCCTGAGGACCTGTATAAAGCAAGCTTGTGTTGTAAATGCTGAGACCTTACAGCTTTCCATTTGCATCTAAATAGGACAACTAGCACTAAAAGGACAACTCCAAAAGTTAACCAAGTTACCAAATTTATGGGTGAAAAGAAAGCAGGTATCCTGTCCAATAATTGTTTGCCAAAGGACACAGCAGTAATAATTTGAACTTTAGTCCCATTAATTTTTAATATGTCAAAGGATAGTTTGAAACATTCCAGGTGCCATTAATATTGGCAGGCAGGAGGTGTATGGCTGTCCTGGACTTCCCTCTTATGGGCCAGGAAAAGCAGTGCTCAGGACACATTTAAAGTATTTTTTTCTTTCTTTCCCTTTGGGGGAAGGGAATTCCAGGTTTGTCAGCTTGGGCATGCCTGCTAGTATTTTATCTACCCTTAGGCAGATGGATCTTCAGAGAAATTCCTTAAGTAACTTAGGCCAAAATCTTGCAAGGAAAAAGGAAACATGAACCTGAGTTGACCCAAATGCACTTAAAATTTCCTGAAAATAGACTATGCTGGGTCTGGCATTTATCCTTTTTTGTTTCAAAGGAATGGGGTCTGACAAAAGTGCAGGCTTGAATTCCTGTTCCACCTTAGCAGGAGTATGTACACATGGGAGCATGGAATTAGAAAGTAGATTTGTCCCCAAGAAAGAGAGCTCATACCTACCAGGAGAAGGAAGAAATTCCAATGAACTGTTTAGAAGACAATTATACTTTCCTGGTTACTAGATTTGATGGGATAAAATTCTATAAAATAAGTCAGAGGAACGAGCCAATTTGATCAAGCAATATCATAGTGGCTTTGCTATTTTGGGAACACATGGAAAAACCTTTAAGAACACAATGGCATTTTCTGTAATCCTATTAAAGATCAAAACCAAGCAAGGTAATTTTTCATGAAAGGAAATTTACAATCTATTAGAAAAACAATTGTGATACATATAAAGCATAACTAGTTAAGGACTTAGATGTTATCAAAATTATTTGTTTTTATTTTTAAGTATGCATACATGTATTTAAAAATGGCATGCCAAAATTTTTATACTAGCATGCAACAGAAATAAAAAATTGAAGTGGCCACACACAACATGTAAACACAGAACATATAAACATACAAGGACATGAACAACATTTTACTGGCAACTGTACAATTTGCCAGCAACTGTCTTAAAATTACCCTTGAAAGCTTTATCAAAGGTAGATTAACATTTAGGAAAATCTTATTTAAAACAAGGCCTCATATTAATTAAGTCCGGGAGCTTAGCTTAATTATGAAAAACATCTAGCATGGAAAACATTCTTATCCATAATCCGGTTCCCACATATTCTCTGGGGGATCCAAGGTGTTAAAACTGCAGCCTCATTCCAGAATTCCTCTAGGTCAGCAGCCTTAACCTCCAGGTCTCTAGTCTCTAGGAGAGTTTTAAGACACCTATCTGGGGCTCCTTACAGTGTGAGGGGAGGTTGCCCATTTTTCTAAAGAACAGAGATGAGACCAAAAGAGGACAGATGAGACAAGGAATGTATTGGACCCAAATGTCTTATGCTTGGTGGGGGCTTCCAGAGGCTCCCTAATCCCCCGGCCTTTGGGTTAGGCCAATTCAATGTAATCGAGTTTGGGCTCTGAGTTCTGAGGGCATCAATCTCTCATGTGAACTCGCCGGGACAAGCCTCAGTTTAAACGCATTCCCAATCTTAAGTGGGACTCACTGAACAAGTGATTGCGTTCCTAACCTAAAGTGAGGCTCTTTGATCATCAGCAAATCTAATGTGCAACTGGGGCTCCTTGATCATGAGCAAATCAAGGGAGCGACTGTGTTCCTAAGCACAAACAGGGAAAGGGAAAGAGGAGGGGCCACCTTTAGGCACCATAAGCACACGGAACACAAAAGCAAAGGGGCCGCTCACTGAATTTTACCAAAATGGGTGTCTCATCTACACTGAAGGCAGCCCACGTTGTAGAAGGAAACCCCACGTTGGAGTGCCATCCCTCCTGGGGGGACAGGTAGGGCACTATCAACTCAGGGAGGCCATAGCCCTGTTCTCGAATTCAGGACAAGCCTGGATGTACAGACATGCCTTGGACATGTCCCAATAGAGGACCATGCAGGCAGAGGGATGAATGACCAATGGGAAGCAGCTATTAACCTGCCCCTGCAATGGACACCTAGTAAACAGTTAAATGACTGGTGGCTATTCCCCCAGGAGGGATGGAAACACCTGGTTGGACCCTAACCCTATATAAGCCTAAACACCCTTAATGACTCTGAGTCTGTGGCATCTCATCCACTGCTGCTACTCACCTGATTCCCAGGGTCTGGTGGTGACCCCGTCACCAGCCTGCCCATTTGCCTTCTGTGGTATGGAATACTCCTTTGCCAATGTCCCATGTGGTTTCTGGGTCCCTGCGGTTTCCCCCTCGTCTCCCCGGCTGGCCCAGTGGGGGATATGGCAACAGACAGACGATATAATTGTATACTTCAAAGATCCATATAATTCCACCAAGAAAGTACTTGAATTAATAAACACTTTCAATAAATTGACAGGCTACAAAATCAACATACAAAAATCAGTAGCCTTCTTATTTTCCAGAGGCAAACAAGCCTGGAAATGAGGGAATCATTCCCTTTTACCATAGCCTCAAATAAAATGTAAAGAATGCAATTCTTTTGGGAAAAAATAGCTGAATGACAGAGTTCCAAGGGAATTGCATGTCCTCTGACACAGGGAGAGTATCCCCAGTGTTATCACAGAAAGCCTGATCTAGTTGTGATATAAGACAGCTAACCTTGACTAGAGGTTATAGCAGAACTTGGCAACCTCACTGTGTGGTATGGGTCTTAGAGGCATTAAAGGTACAAAAAGGAGAAGGACATGAAGTCCTCCTCT